>JACTOM010000903.1:925881-1046173 GCA_015832385.1 Elymnias hypermnestra | reverse complement strand
GGGGGGGGCTTAGGTCTAGTGCTTGTTTCTGCTATGGTACCTGGGCGCAAACTGCCTGGAATCTGGGCAATCATTGCTCGCTCTGCAGAAGATGGTACAGATGTGACAGTGTGTTTATTGAAAATCGATTGAACTTCTGCCTTACTTACAGCACGGTGATGCTTACCGTCTGGAGCCTTGATAATAATGATCCCATCCTTGGTCCAACAGCTGGAAACACCAAACTTCTCTCTAGCAAGCATGAAACCATCATGCCTCACCTTTGTCAGAAACTCAGACATAGTGATTCCAGTGTTTTTGAGACTAGTTTTAGAGAACCATACTGTATTTTTCATGGATAAATCCTTAAACTTTAGTAGTATAGGACGAGGTTTATCACTTTTAGACATCCCAAACCTATGGCACCGGGAGAGGTCATCATCACTAAATTCAGAGAGCTCAAGATGATCAGAGAATAGCTTGCTCACTACACTTATTAATTTTTCATTTTTGTTTTCGGGAATACCGTGCAGCAGCAACATCTTTCTTCTACTTCGCATCTCCATTTGGTCACATTGCTTTGACAAAAGCTCGACTTGGCACTGTAGACTTCCCAATGATGATAGGACCCATTCACGGAACGAGCTAAATTGCGCAGCAATGTTCGATGTCGGGCTTGTAGCTGGCACGGATCCTTGAAGGTTTCTTTGGAATTCCGCCATTTGTGCCTTGAAATCTTCAGCCATTGTTTGTAAAGATTGCTTTATGGATTCCATGTTGACAATAAAATATAATGGTTCTTGTGTATTTAGTGTTTTCTTGAATTTCAAGTAAGTTATGGATTCTACTATGGGATCTGATGCTGGTAGGTGGTGATAAGAGTTAAAACATTGATATATACGCAATATAAACTATTAATTACAATTTAAAATCACGAGAGCAGTGTGAAACTCGTGTTGCTTTTTTGACCGCCTACCCGCGAAAAAAGACCATTACTGACCATTACTGAGAAAGTGCTTAAATGGATTTAATGATGCTCGCTTGTATCCAAGTTTAAAATTGTGACAAGCTTAGTTATACTTTTTATAAAATACTTCATCTAACCCTGACACGTTGTAGAAACCGTTCATGATTTTGTAAGCCTCTATGAGATCGCCTCTTTATCGCCTACTCTTAAGGATGCTGAGTTCAAGTTTTGCAAGCCTTTGTTCAAATGTAAAATTTCTTAATTCTATATCTTTTATAAATTATGGGCCCCAAACTTGGAATGCATACTCCAGTAAGGGTCACACGTCTTGTATATTGTCAGGAAAGCTTTCATATTTATATAGAAAAATGCTTTTTTGTGATTATTTTGCTTGTAAATGGTTGTGTAAAGGATAGAGTTGACCTTTCTCACTATATGTATAATGCGTCCCATTTCAGGTAGTCACTTATGGATTAAATGTAGGTGTTAAAGTAGTAAAAATCGATTCAGTATATAATTTTTTCATTTGATCATTATATTATAAAATATTGTACCTTGTAATAAGTAATTAAATTTAAACTAATAACATCAGTTACATACAAGAAAATAAAATTAATTAAATCAAATAATAAGCCGCATCCAAATTGCTGTCCATAGGGTGTGTTCCTAAAATGGCAACATTACCTCTTTGGATAGCTAATGTAATAATTAGAATAAGCTATATAATTAGAAATAAAAACAATACCATGCTTTAGACCAATATACTCGTACATAGTATGGAAAGTCTCGTCAATATCGACCAAACATTGTGACACCAGATTTATATGTATACGTTAAAAGAGTAACTGTTGAGTTTTACAGAAACAACTCTCCTACCTAGCGGTAGATTTATTACCAATTGACACACTAATCAACGATATAAAAGAGCTTATTGAGCCAACTTGAATAACCAATATTTTGATTGACTTCAATTTTGTATTGTACATTTCGTATTTTCGATATACCCTTTTAAATCTACACAAATAAATAAATTTGGACTGCATATTTGTAATTCAAATTAAAAATGTATCACTAAATACATAAGAGAATATATAGTAATACGATAGTAACTCAAAAAAATCATGTTTTAAATCTCTGTCTATCTATATGTTTGTTCCTTCAAATCTCTGAAACAGCTAGACCGATTTAGATGGAACTTTCACTGGAAGATAGCTAATATTATAAGGAACAACATACGCTCCTTTTATTAAAAAAAAATCTGCGATAAACAACTAGTCAATAAATATAATCAACATAATATTTTGCCTTTATTTCGTTTCGATTATAATACATTCCCCGTCGGAATATGAAACCGCATTATTAAACGCAACAAAACCTAATAAAAATAAGTATAGGTAGAATGCTCTTTGTGGTTTCAAGTTTACTATCATCTCACAATTTATTTGCATTCGAGTTTTAATACTTCACGATCTGGTAAACCAGAACTGGTTTCCGACTTAACGCTGCACGCTTCGAACGAACCATATAGAGATAGTAATTGCAAAGTATTAAATATAAAATAAGCTAAGGCTTCAGAATCTAAACCTGTAGATATCCTGTACCTTTATACTTAGAATCACAACAGGAAAGGTTTTTTTGCGATGTAGATAACAAATTTTGTTATCAAATAAATAAAAACATTCTTTCCAGCTATATCCGTTATAGACTTTGATACTATTCAACTCATGTGCTCCAAACCAGGCATATTACAAAGGTAATAATTCATAGATGGTTTTAGACTATTAAACTCACTCACTTACTCATAATTAAAACTATTTGCAGTGACTCTTTTCGCAATAGTCACTGAGTATGGATGTCCTCACATTCCCATGCCATTGGTAACCAAGCGTACAATGTAATTAGAAATATTACAGGTGTAATAAAAACTTTCGCTATTAAAAGTAAGGTAAGATAAGTAAGAGCTTATTAACGTCCCATCGCTGGGCACAGGCCTCTTAAATTAACCGGGGATACCCAAAATTCGGCCCAAATTCGAGAACTATTACTCTGTCACTTGTTTCACATTGGTTATCAGTTAAATGTTAAATTGAAAATTGTACAAATCTACAGTATTCTTAGGGATAATTTCAGACTCTGGGCTTCAGTGGGGTGCCCATATTAAGACTCTTAAGACGAGTAAACTTAGTTCAGCTGCATTTGCTGTTAGAAAAGTAAGACAATACACTGACGTTGAAACTGGTAAAATGGTGTATTTCACTTATTTTCATAGCATTATGTCTTACAATATACTGTTATAGGGTAAGGCGGATCTTGGAACTATATTTATTTTACAAAAAAGAGCAATACTTGCCATATATCAATTAGGATCTCGTGCTTTTCTAAGATATAAATTCAAAGAAACATCAATTCTCACAGTACCGTCGCAATGTATATTGAACTACCTGAACCCGCGATTACGTCTGCGTGGAATATTTTTTTGGTAGCATTTTCATTAATATAGCCAAATTGTTTTACAAATAAGAAACATAACTGCTCTTTGAGGGTGGAATTTCCTAAAATTTACTTTTGATAGTTTCCATTATGTTAAAAATAAGTTCTGACCAAGTTTTACATGCCATTAATGATAAAATCTGTAAATGTGAAGTTTGATTTAGTTTTTAATGTGAATATTTTGGAATTATTTTAATTAACCCCCCCCCCCCCGCAACCCCTCTTGCGGGTGTGATTTCGTAAAATCCGTTGTAAGCTGACCTTTACTCGGCAATACAAATTTCAAGTCCCTACGCCTTATGGTTCCAGAGATATCGTGATGAGTCAATGGATACATGGAAATCTCTTATATATATATGCCTAATAATATTCACTTATACAGCAAAAAAGTGAAATACGCAATTTGCGCCTGATCTCTCTCCGGTCGTGTCGGATTGCCGTCACGTCGGACTATGAAAGGGAAGGAATAGAGAGTACACTTGTATACTATGCGTGCCAATCCGCAGTGGAGCAGCGTGGTGGGTCTATGGTCCAAAAACCCTCTCTCGTATGAGTGAGGAGGCCTGTGGGACGTTAATGGGCTGCTACTTACTTACTTTTTTTTTACGCAATTTTAACACAAGTTTGTTTTTATACAAACTTGTAATGCCATATTTTAAAGTGCATAAATAATTTGTCAGTTTGAGCATACGCATTATTAATCAGTTTTATTTGCCTCTGCATAGTTTTAAGAAATATGTCAATAATATCATTTTACAAAAGCCATATTATAATGTTGAAGACTATTTCAGCGATAGAAATGTTTGAAAGCAATATATTACACATTGTAACATACAAACTGGAGCAGCGATCAGAAGGTTAAGACTCGCATCGAAATAGCTCGAAGCACTTTTAATAAAATGAGAAAAGTTCTCTGCAATCGCAGTCTTAAGATCCCTTTACGCATTCTACTCCTGCGTTGTTACATCTGGCCCATACTTCTATACGGATGTGAAGCCTGGACAATAAAAGAGGACATCAGGAAACGTATAGAAGTGTTCGAAATGTGGGCGTTTAGAAAAATAGAGAGGAATTTCCGAAACTGACTGCCAACCTCCGCTAGTCGGAGAAGCACTCAAAGAAGAAGAAGAACATACAAAACTATCTTTAAAAGAGTAACTATTGAGTATTTTGCCGGTTTCATCTCAGTGGATTCAACTTAACCAACTTGTGATAGATTTGTTACCAACAGACAGACTACTGACGATTCAAAAATGTTCTTTTTAGCCAACTAGAAGTAAGAATATTTTGAATTTGATACGTATTGGGGTCTCACTGATATATTTTATTGGTTAGTATTTAAAAAACTATTAAAACTAGGCTAAATTAGTTCCTTGCGTATTCCCAATTGCTCAATTTGTTCTGGTTTTGGTGTAAGGTTGCACTTACGCTGTACCCTGTCAGCACTGACATGTTAATAACATGTAACAAGTCGTAAAACTTACTTAGATTCAAATTATACGTTAAATTATTTTTAACTGTTGGGTATTTATAAAAATTATATGGTTATTTAGAAAGACTTGATAACAATTCGTTTTATTAGTAAGCCACATTGAATTTGTGTTAAAAGAAACTAAGCTGCAAAGTAAAATTAATAACACTTATGTGCTTATGTGATTAGCAGCCTTGACGTCCCACTGCTGGTCACAGTCCTCCTTATTCGTGGGTGAGAAAGTTTTGGAGCATAATCTTATTAATGCACATGTGCTTATGTCAACAGCAGCTCTTTCAATGTCCCACTGGTGGACATAGACTTTCTTATTCGTAGGCGAAAAACGTTTTAGAGCATGGTCCTATTTATAGACATGTGTTTCTCTATAGCAGCCCTTTGAAAGTCCCACTGCTGGTCACAGTCCTTCTTATTCGTGGGTGAGAAAGTTTTGGAGCATAATCTTATTAATGCACATGTGCTTATGTCAACAGCAGCTCTTTCAATGTCCCACTGCTGGACACAGGCCTTCTTACTCGTAGGTGACAAAGTTTTAGAGCGTAGTCATATTAATAAACCTATGCTTATGTCAATAGTAGCCTATTTAAAGAAATTAGATTTTTTAATTTGTCTGAGTCTGGTGTGGTTGTACCACCGGCCAAGGTGGAAGCCTTCGGCTGTGGCTAGTCTAGTTACCGCCCTACCAGCAAAGACGTGCTGATAAACAAAGTTTCCCATCGCTACGATGCTGGATAAAAGCCATTAGAGGATAACTATTAACCAGGTTAAATTCTACCTTAGATTATATCATCAGATAAGATCACAGCCAAGCAATGATCTGTCAGCAATTAAAACAGTTTTACAGAAGGCGTATTTAGGCCAATGTTCTTCGCAACACTATTTAGCCCTTCCAAAGGCTTTCCTATCCCATTCTCTTGCTGTAAAAGGCAGTAATCTTAACAGTCATTAGCTGAAATTGAGTCACACTGGGTTCTCTGGTACAGATATATTTTCCGAGGAATATTTATGATAAAATCATATAACGATTAAGGACATTCCGGTTGATAAAAGGCGATTGAAGGCCGCCGTGTGCGTGTGCGTATTACAAAGTAAAGCAATTAAACAATTGTACTCGACTTGTCACACCTGTGTTCGTGACGAACATATCCACTTGTAGTTGCCTTTTAAGTTTTACATACTGATTATATTAAAAAGTTTCTCTGTAGAAAAAACCTTTCCATTAAACTTGATACAGTATAACGGCCGTTCATATTACTAATACATTAATGAAAAACATCTTCAAAACAAAACTTTTAATCATTGTAGATTGTAGATAGAAAGTATTATTGTATGTACCTCTACTTTACGATGTTTTCAATCTACATACATACGCATACATAGCATCACGCCTCATTCCCATAAGGGTAGGCAGAGACCACGTCCTTCCACTTGCCACGATCCTTGCATATCTCCTTCGCTTCTTTCATTCTCATTAAACCTTTCATACAAGTTCGTCGGTTTAGAATACTCTTGACCTGGCGCTTATTGAAAATGTACTGGATTTGGTCCATGAACGTTCGCCTTGGTCTTCCCCTTCCAACTTTTGCATTCACTCTTGACTCATAAATCCTTTTTGTCAGTCTCCTTTCATTCATTCTCTCTACATGCCCAAACCATCTAAGCATACCTTTCTCAATTTTAGTCACTACGTCTTCTTTTATACCACAACGTTCTCTTATCACACTATTTCATTGTCTGTCACTCAGTTTTATTCCACGCATACTTCTCAACGCTCTCATCTCTAGCGCATTTATTTTACTTATGTGATTCTAAACTGTAATAATTTTATTCCATAATAGTAATTCATATAGTGACAGGATATGGTAAAATTTTTTGGAAGGACATTGTTATTTTATACCACGTTACAAGTTCTTTTTATCTCGTTAAAACGAATCGTACTCCAACCGATCATTTATGTAACAAAAATTAATAGTAAAAAGTTACTTGGTCTAACGTATATCTGTTAAGTCCCATTTGATTCGGCTTTTGTTTGCAATGATATTCAAATGGCAAATTAAATTAAAATGTTTTAATTAAAGCCTTTATAAGGGAGTCTTTCGTAAGGAATAATATAAAAATTTCAATTTGATACCCATATTATTTCTTAGTTTGTGACCGCAAGTATCTACCAAACTAAAAGTCACCAAAACCTATCCAGCTGCATAAACGATTAAAGGGAACAAACAAGCACGTATTGATTTTTAAGTGAACTTTTTAATCGCCTCTAATTTTTTTGACGATCTATCGCATGTCGCGTTACAATCGACTACAAAGTGCAATTCACTAATAAACAATAGTAAAATACGCCAAATTGTAAAAAGTTTTTATAGTAATTTCGTTTCAATGCATTTGACTGTGACCTCACCTGATGTTAAGTAATTATACCGTCTAAGAAGAAAGCGCGCTAATCTGGTAAAAATCGATATACCTCATATGGTTTCTACACAGCATCGTACCGGAACACAAATCTGTTTGTTTGGCGGTACGTCTTTGCTGGTAGAATGGTAACTAGCAACGGCTGACGCCTCCCTTGAGTCCAGACAGACAAATTGGCTCTGCTAGCAAAGCAAGTACTCGCACCAGTACGCCAGCTAGACTGACCTTTTGCGTGGTTGGAAATGCATTTACGCACGACAACCAAGCAATCATCAGTTGGAACTAGAATACCCACTAAAACCCAACGAAACCGAAAAACATTCTACTCTAGCACCCCGGATTCATTTACCTTCATAAAACCATTAATTCAAGATAGAAGGAGGCGGGTAAACCCCTCGTCTTCGTCATCCAGGCCTCCTCCGTCGGTGAGAAAAGGCATCTGCAGCGTTCTCTCTCTCTCCTTATTATGTTGTTCTGCTTATATCAGCTATTCCCTTCCTAGTGGTGGTTTCATACAACCAAACAATGATCTATTTTTGGTGTGTCTATGCTCTAAAAACCCTCTGTGTGAGGAGGCCTATGCCCAGCAGTGGGACGTTAATGAACTTATGCCAACATTCGTATGCATTTAGTTACTTAGAAATTACAAAAAGGCACTCCGTATTTTAACAGATATATATCTATCGAGAAGATACAATACCGATTTCTGCTAGCTATCTTTGAACCAATGAGGTCATCGAACTGTTTACGCAAAAGGCAATCGTTATTCGTTAAAAGCAAACATTTCCTCTTTCACAAACTATAGCTGTTATGAGACTCGTAAAAAACAAACAATCACTACAAATAAATAGGCAGTGAACTTTATTGTTACATCGAATGAAACGCTCGAAAAATGTGTTCAACAAAACCTTACTGAATTGAAACTTTACTGTGTATACTATATTAACTGGGTCAGATGTTGTTACACGTGTAATTTCGAATACCGTGCAAAGTCAAAGTCAAAATATCTTTAATCAAGTAGACCTATTACAGCACTGTTGAATCGTCAAATATCGTTTTTTCTATATATTGTGACTGATGATAACAATTAAGAACGACTTACTATCTATAGTTACGGTTCGTTCGCGTTCATTCCCTGATCTGAGAAGAGCCCACGACAAACTCATTCGGGTGTACGTTTTTTTTGTTATCATCATTAAAATGTACATTTTAAATTTATTCTGTATTTATATACATATAGAGCAATTCATTCACTCTCACGTTTTTTTGTCTTCTAAGTATATGGAACGGAATCTTTAAAAGTCGTTTGAAGGGTCATTATTGAGGATCATGCATAATATGTATATATGTATTAATAGGAATGTATGTTTATATATTTATATATCCGTTACATATATTATATTTATATTATTCAAGTATATATTAGTATGTAGGTACATGTACGAGTATGTCTATCTATTAATACTTTTTGCACCAACCCATATGTTATCTTTAAGTCCTAGTCTGTAAGGTTGCCTGTAAGAGATCACTTGAAGTGATAAGGCCGCCAATGCACATTAATGTTAATAAGTGGTTTTTTTTCTCTTTATAGAATATGTTAAACTTAATTTTTGTGCAATAAAGTATTTTTTGTTGTTGTTGTTGTATTCTTTCAAATTGTAGAATGATTTCTCAATTAGTTTTCTTTTAATAAAAGATTTAAATTTATTAAGAGACATCTTTGTAACTTCTTCTGGGAGCTCGCTGTAGCAACGTATACAGTTACCCTTGAAGCCTTGAATGACTTTTTTATTTTTATTTTTTAAGTTATATGAAGTGCATTAATTTTTTCGTAAGAGAGTCAATATTTTTATAGACGTAAAAAGTTTTCTAATATATATTCGCCGTGAACTGTCATTATTTTCACTGCTCTGAATTTGTGTCTTAGCGACTCTCTTGGACCTAAATGGTAGATCGCACGAACAGCCCTTTTCTGCAGCACAAATATTGTATCTTTATCAGCAGCATTACCCGAAAGTAAAATACCATATGACATAATGCTGTGAAAGTAACTGAAATATGGGAATATGGGAAAATCAGTTAAATCATCGCGAAAAGAGTCACTTTGCAAGAAATTATATCAATCAGACAAATAATTTTGGAGATCTCGTGATATAAAAACAATACTGTTTATAAATAATTTCATGGAATTTTTAAGGAATTATTTCTTCTAGGAAATTCCGCCTGATTTTTTTTTTATTACGTTACAAACATACATACATACATACAAGAATACAAATGTTTGCTCTTTATAATAATAGTTTAGACACGAAACTTATTAAATATTACGCTCCTGTTTAGCACTAATACAAGACATACTAATAATTTTTTGAAGTTTTTGTCAGTTTAGGGGCAAACACCTAATAAACAATCAAACTTGTATACTTATTACGTTAATGGGTATCCTTAAATATTATAAAATATCCTCTGCGTCTGTCTATCAGCCTATTCGCAATAAATCAAATTTTCTTCACGGATTTTCATGCAGTTTTCTCTTATAAATAGAGTGATTTCTGAGGAAGATTTTTGTATACAATAAAGGTTCTTTTTTTTTTTAAATTGACTAAAATATAATGAAAATTGTTGCAAAAGGAGGAAAATAATCCGCCTGGGAGTGTTCATCGAAAATGCTACCTAAACCTTTATAGTTATAACAAAACAGTGTATGGTAGTATAAAGCTTCTTTTATAGGACTACAAAAATGTCTGAAATGCTATATCTATCTTTAAAGGACAACTCACTATACACATTTTATCTTTTAATAAATAGAAAGTTACTCAGACGGATACAGTATCAATCCTTATATACTCGAATGCGTCATTTACCTTAAACATTGTTTAATCTTTTTCAATATAACATGATCTGGTGCTTGTGCGAAGTTAAAGATAATTTAATTCGAAATCGTATAAATGATACCTTATTGAAAAGGCCGGGCTTACTAGTTTTATTATAAAGGGAAATACATAATACATTTCTCGTTGTCGAAAGCATTACACAGTACAAGTAAAACGTCGTGACTGTTTGATAATGATCAATCCGTGCTTGCAAAGGGTAAATCATTTAATACTTACAAGAAAACTATTTAAAGAATCTTTTATTTTTTCTTGCTGCAGGTTGAAAAGATCGATTTTTGACTACTGTATGCGACATAAAAATGCTTCGTTCTCTCCCGGTTAGCTTTCTGGTGCATGCATGGACCTAATTCACTTAACCAAAGCAACGACTTAATTGTCAAAGAATCAAAAGCGGATTAACCCACGAAACCAAAGTAAAATTGTATTTACGGATTGAAAAATCAACTCAAAGACGTCGAACTTTCCATACTAGTATAAGAAAAAATCGTTTACACGCAGGAGAAAAGTAGGGCCTTCTCACCCGCGATTTTCAAAACTAGTAAACATTAATAAAGATGGCAAGGTTTATAATTCCATAGAAATCATTGTAAATAAAATCGAACCTTACTTAATTAAATTAAAATACATTTTAAAATAACAACAATATCTGTTGGTATTGCTTTTTGTTATTTTAAAGTGTACTTTAATTAAAATTAATAGACTATCATTATAGATAGAAAGAGCTATTTTTTCTGATATATGATATAAGCACTTTTGAACGGCCTTGATGGCGCGTTGATGCGACTACTCGCTTTTATAGCAAAAATTCTGGCTTTGATTCCCCCCATGGTAGATATAAGAAATTATAATTTGTCTTATGCTTTTTTAAATATGGTGCAGAAGGAAAATGCTTTTTATACCGTGGACAGCACATCGGACCAACGCATCAATTCATAATAAACTCAAGGTTACTACTAGGCTTTCCACCATCTGCCTCAAAAAAATACTAGGATTATTATACTAGTATTATTACTACTATTAATGGCAAAAGAGCAAGAGGTCGAAGCCTAATGCGTTGGTCCGAGCAGATCCGCACCACATTACAGACTTCCGTCTACGATGCCTTACAAACCGCGGATAGCAAAGGCATATGGCGTTCCATTATACAAAGTAAAATTGCTCAACTGAAGTAGTTGTCACGACCCTCAGACTTGAAGAAACGAATCAAGGAGGAATTTGTCTAAATCTTGACTGGTGACAGCTTCGGTCGTGGCTAGTTACCAGCCTATCAGCAAAAATATGCCAGGGAAAAACTTACGTTCCAGTAGAAGCTATAAGATGTTTCTTACCACTAACCGGGTTAGCGTGTTTTCTTCTTAGACTGTCTGGAATCATAAACTGCCAAGCATTAAGCTTCACAACATCGATATTCCATGGCATAAAGAATCCAAACAGCTGGGAGTAATCCTGGACAAAACCATGCATTTTAGCAAGCACTTTAGAGAAGTTTAAGGCAGAGCGGCGTTTGTGCTGGGTAGATTATACCCTCTGATATGCAGATTAAAATATCACTTGGCTACAAAGTGACACTTAAAATAACTTGCATCCGCCCATATCATTTCTTACGTCGTATTTACACACGTGCCAGAACGCAGACTCCACTCCATAACAAATTTATGAGGATGGCCACGGTATACCCCTGATACGTCGATTTATATAGGGACTTCGAACTCCCCGTGATAAAAATACATTTTAAAACGCTCCCCGAAAATTATTTTGAGAAAGCCATTAATCATAGGAACTAATTAGTGGTTAACGCGTCCTCTTATAGGGTGTTTCTCATGTTTCTGCCTAGGCGGGGACGGCCCAAATATGTTCCTAACGACTCCGATAACTCGATGCCTGATGTGATGATTGATGATAATATTGCTCCAAGCCAAGGCTCGGTCTTGCAGGAGACACCTTTAGAGCAGCGTTCACATGCAAGCGAACCTTAAGGGCTCGTACTCAAATAGTGATGACCTCCATATGAGCCCGTCCTTCCCTCCGGTTAAGCTGTAAAATCCAGTAGGGCTAACAGCTAAGGACACTCCGAACAAAAAAAATTCTTAGACTGTATCATCACATCAGCAGGTGAGATCACAGTTAAGCTCTAACCTTTTTAGTTGCAAAAATATATTTTTTTATATTGTGTGCTGGTTAGACTGATGATGTGTGATCTCATAATCATGTAAGACTGCATCATTTTAGACTACATCTTGTTAAGTCTAAGATAGTGTAACGCTAACCTGATAGGAAATATATCTGTTTATATTTTCTACACTAATAAAATGATCTGAGAAGAGCCCACAACAAACACAGTCGGGTATTTTGTATTTTTTTGTTACCATCATCTTTACAATATTATATTGGTTTAATATATTTCCATTCCAAATTAGGGCAATTTGTTCACTCCCACGCGTTTCTATCGTCTAAGTAATCTTGCGACTTGTAATATGATTTTTCTATCAACTTTCTTTTGACAAACACTTTGAATTTATTGACATCTCAGGAACGTCTTGTGGAAGTTTATTATAGAAACGTATACAGTTACCCTTTTTGACATTTGACATTGACAACCAACAATTTCTGATCGCAATTTTATAATGTATTTGTGTATAAATTATTATCAGTAATGTTGACTATTGCTTCTTTAGTCATTAAAACCGACTTGAATAGAATTAGCATTATATTCGAGCATGACGACCCAATCAGAGGTTTCACTTCCAAAAAACTAATAACGCAGCGTCAGTCCTTATAGTTCCAATTAGTGATGTTAAACATTAAATCTGCTTGTTTAATAAAGCGTGTTTTAAAATTTATTAACATTACGCCTAAACAGGATACGTTACCACGTGAACGGTACGTGCCGATCAATACTACAATATGATTGACGCATTAATTACTATCGCACTTTCAATTATAATCATCATTACGAATTTTTTTTGATGCAATATATTGTAAATCAGGTTTCTATTCTTTATAAAGTAAATATATTAGTATATTATACTTGTATAATCGAAATTCCACTTTCTGACTCGTCACGACTTCTTATCGTGTGTCGTAGTTTTAGATGAATTGTTTACTTAAAATTTCAAATCAAATCACATACAAAATGACACCGCGGGGTATATATATACTAGCTGATCCCGTGACTTCGTCTGCGTGGAATGTTTTTTGAGTAGCATTTTCATTAATTCCTTAATTAATGGTTCCATGGATATCTCTTCCATATATACACAAAATGCATGAAATAAAATTAAATAGTAGTGTTATCGTAGCAGCATAGCGTAGGTTTCTAATTACGAATCCTCCTGTCGAGACCATCCTATCCTGGAGTCCATTCATCTAGTACAATTCGCATACAATATTCTGTGTAGATATTAAACAGAAGTGGTGATACAATTCAGCTTTGGCGAATTCCAGTCTGAGTTTTGAAGCGTTCTGACTCCATCAACTCGTACGACAGCTGTTCCATTTTCATACATTTTTCTTAATAGGTACACGAGGGGTATAGGAACTCCCATTGCAAGTAATAAAGACCACTTTACCATGTCGAATGTCTTTTGGAAGTCAACGAAGCAAAAATATAACGAAGTATTAAATTCACAGGCTTTCACCATTATTTGTTTGATGATCAATATTTGCTCTCGTGTCCTTTTTACAAAATCCTTCCCCAACAGTTATTGCTGATCGAGTACGGTTTTTAAAAAGTGACCTACAGTACCTTCCATACTTTCACAATCTGTTCTTATGTTTAAAGTATCTGGCAATAAGTTTAATTTTTATAGGAAGGGCTTTTTAGTGAATTTCGCTCAGGTTCGTAATGGAATTTTCTAATTTGTCAAAAATGAGGACTTCGACGTTGGCTAGTCATCTACCAATAAAGAACTGCCGCCAAGCAAAAATACAATTTGCGTTCCGGTATGATGTTATGTAGCAAGGGGCCGTCAACTTCAGTTTTCGTGATTGTTTCTCTCGTCAATGACCCACAGTTCCGTGTGTGATGATCATGACGCATACACACATATCCTGAATTGATTTGGAATGCCGAACACAATAGATTGACTAAACAATACAAACTATAACCATATTAAGCCTTTCAAAACAAAGAGTTAAAATGTCATTTACTTTTTTATTACGTACTAGCAATACCCGGCGGTTTCCCCCGCATTGATATCGATCTCGTGGCAGTGGAAGTCTACTAAGTCTAACTATAGATTTACTTTCGTTAACATATAAGTTTTATTTCACTTAGTTTCTAATTACTGCCTTTCAAGTTATTATATACGCACTTTCATTCAAAATCTAATCAATATGCAGATTGTACTAACATCATTTACGTAGATTGTCAATTTATAAATACTCTACAGGAATTTTCTGAATCGGTCCAGTAATTTTCAGCTTTATTATTATAAATTGTTAAAAATCAAAAACAAACAAAAAAAAAAACAAAACATCTGCAATGCAAAACTTTCTTCTATAATCAAAAAATATCCCAGAACTTCATTCCCTATACTAGGAATACATTTTTTTCTTTACATTGAAATTTTTTAATTTGTTATATCTTTTGAATTAAATGTCCGATTTTAATAATTTAAATAGTATTTTACAGGTATTGAAACGGTCTTTAATAAAGTAATTTAATAAGATAAGGATTACTACAGAGATATAAATAATATAGTTTGATTATTGTCAGCACCTTTATTAACTTTAAAAAAGTAGTTATAGCTGCATAATTAAGTTATAGTGGCATAACTGCAGTAGTTGGACATATGATATCGCGGCCTTTTTTTAGGTATACGTTCTATAATATTGCAGAATATCTTTATATAATAATAATAAAAGATCTTTATTCACGAAACATGCAAACATTCCCACCTTAAAGTAAGCAAATTAGAAGCTTAATGTATTGATTAAAATTAACTTAATATAATAAGATATATAAAACATTTATTGCATGTTAGTAAAAAGGTCATGGACTCAGTTATAAGCTTTTTTTAGTCCTCGCCTCGTACTACTGCTGCGAACGCAGTAAAATGAAAAAAAAATATGTATAATAAAGAAGCTAAAGACGTACTACTTACTTAGAACTTAGTTACTTCATGAGCCGCAATTATGTGTTTTCAGTAAATTAAAATTTTTGTTCTATCATCAATAGTTTCCGCAGCGCACGCGATGACAGATTTTTTGCGACTAATTTTTTCACACCCTGGGTTACATTAATACATTTTTATTAGGGATCCCTAATTTTTTTGAGAAAGTAATATAGCCTATGTCGCTCAGTGAAAATGCAGCTATCTAATGGTGAAACAATTTTTGAAATCAGTCCAATAGTTTCTTTGTGAAAATATTACAAAAATATATATACATCCATACAAAAACACAAATGTTTCCTCTTTATGTGCGCAGTGTTGTGAGTACTCACTTTGCTAACAGAGGCCCTGGGCTCCATCCTCGGTAGGGCGAAGTCTGGACTGGTAGAAGGCTTCGGCCGTGGCTAATTACCACCCAACGAGAAAAGACGTTTAATTAATGACATTTTCATCCTGTTACTATGTTGTGTGGAAATCATAATAGGTAGATTGCTTCTTAACAGATCACTGCTCTTATATTTTAGCTTGTACCATCACTTACCATCAGGTTTGACCTCAGTCAAGCGCTAACATATCAGTAATAAAAAAGTCTCAGTAACACTCATGCATCACTTTTTCTATTTGAGAAAACCGTATGTATTATAATCTGTTTAGTACTCATTGAGTTCCTCGCTAGCAAACAGACGCAGTGGAGGACCTTGTAATATTTAATGATATATATAAAGTCTATCTACTTGTTTTGCTTCGAATAAACCATAATTTTATTAAAGAATCCATTTAAAATTCTAAATATCGCATAGAACAAACACACGCAAACTAACTCTAGCGTAACAGCGGGATTTGATAAGTGGTAGTTATCAGTAATTGCCTACTTAGATTTACTTTTATCAAGGACAGACAACAGTCACTACATTAATAATTCAGCAGTTAACCGTAAATTTTAACATTGAAAGTTGCCTTACAAAAAAATTAAACGTTTAGATAAAAATAATAGAAATACCACGTGACGTGGTAAAAGTTGTCTTTATGCAAAGCTAAAATAGATATTAAACAAAAGGTGTTATTATTTCTGTATGCCTGTTTGCGATTTAATTCTGAAGTGATAACAAGATTCATTGCTTTTCAATGTCCTAAAATTTGTTGTTCGGGTCAAGTACGTGTTTAATTAATAAAAAAGTATAAAGCATTTTATACCAATTAACTTTATAAAGCATACTTCAATTCATTGCAGAAATTATATTTATTTATTAAACAATAATGTCCTAAATAATGATGGCGATTTTTTTTTATTTCACTGTTTTTAATGATAATTATTACTTGATAAGTTAATTGTTCTGTAGTTTTTCTAGTACTCGCTTTTCTAGCAGAAGCCCCGGGTTCGATCTCGGGTTATAGATAAATTTAGGAAATTGCATTTTCTAATTTGTCTGAGTCTGGACTGGGAGGCTTAGGCCGTGGTAAGCTACCACCCATTACAACCCTGCCAGCAAAAATGTACCGCCAAGCAAAGAGATTGTTTCGGTGTATAAATAAAACTAGGACGCTCAGGTAACGCCGACATAAATTTTTGCATATGATTATTTTATAAACCTTATTCTTTTTGAAATACCGCAATCCATTATTAAAAATTTAATACAAAATGAAATAAGGCAATTTTAGACTATGCTGTGAAGAAACCATATGAGGTAAATTGCCTCTTACAAGATTAACGATATTTTGATAGATGGGGAACAAGTGGAAGAGGTGAAAGAATTTGTGTACTTGGGTTTTAAATTTACAAAACATGGAATATGTGAAAGTGATATTGAAAGGAGAGTGTATGCAGGTAATATTGTAAATGATGCCCTGTACGTCTTTATGAGTAGCCAGATGATGTCTCAAAGTGCAAGAATAGCTGTGCATGGAAGAGTGTTTGTGCCAACACTTATATATGGTAGTGAAAGTTGGGTATAGCAAAAGAATCACAAAATTAAAATAAATGCGGTAGATGTGAGAGCGTTGAGAGTATGAGTGGATTGAAACTGAGTGACAAATAAAGAAATAGTGATAAGAGAACGTTGTGGTATAAAAGAAGACGTAGTGACTAAAATTTAGAAAGCTATACTTAGATGATTTGGACATGTAGAGAGAATGAATGAAAGGAGACTGACAAAAAGGATTTATGAAGAATGGGGAAGACCAAGGCGAACGTTTATGGAGCAAATCCTGGACATTTTAAATAAGGTCCAGGTCAATAGTACTCTAATCCGACGAACTTATGAAAAGTTTAATGAGATTGAAAGAACCGAAGGAGATATGCAAGGATCGTGGCAAGTGGAAGGACGTGGTCTCTGCCTACCCCTATGGGAATGAGGCGAGATGCTATGTGTTTATGTAGATTAACGCGCTTCATAATACAATTAACTCTAGCTATGACTTACATGTCAGAAATGGACGGTCTCCTTTTGTAACATCTCAACATCATAAAATAAATCTTTGATGAATGAAATTGCCAATCAAATATTGGCTAATGAGATGATAAATATTTCGTATAGTGTTATAAAATAATATGATTTTGTAATCTAACATTTGTAAGTAAAAAATATTTTTGTTTTTCGTTCCACTGTTACAATTTACTACAAAAAATTCTCAATTTGTTTGTGGGTTGTTGTAAGTTACTCTAATTAAAAAAAACTATTTAACTGATAGGCAAATTATTTCGTCATCTGTATCATAACATTGTTTTAATCTGTGGGTAGAATCACAAAAAACTTGGACGCTCAAGTAACGCCAACATAAATTTTTGCATATGATTATTTTGTAAACCTTATTCTTACTGACATACCATAGTTTTTAATAGGAAAAATATTCGATATTTTTACATAAGAAATTCTCTGCTTAAAGCAACAGAAGTGTATCAAACTAGTGACCCAGTAATAACACAGATGCATTCTCATGCAGAGAGGTAGCAGATACGAATCCAAGGAATCATAACCACTAAGTTTATTTTTATTTAAAGAATCTTACGTAATTAATTGTTAATTTCAGTCCATCATTGTGCTTTTCGGTAATTGGTGTGTGTGTAACCTGGCATCCTTCAGTGTAGCAACGTGATGGGTCTACGCTCTAAAACCCTTCTTTGTTATAAGCAAAGAAGCCTGTGCCCACCTGTGCTAGACGTTAAAACGTATGGGAGTGGCCATCTTCTGTGAGATGCTTCCTCTCACCACCCGAGGAGGCGGGGAATACCAGGATTGAATGTGAATATGTTGAGCCCCTGGTGCCTCATTCATGGATGCATACGGTTCTGCTGGGTTTCTGTGGGTATTGTAAAGTTGAGGTGCTTAAAAGCATTTCCCAACGAAAAAAAGCTGTCATTTACCTTTTATTGAAGTGAAACTTCTCTACTTCATTTAAAAGTTAGGTAGTTAATATTTACAAACAACATGTGCATTTTAATTTGCCATTGGTCATATAATAATTTATTACACTATATTTCATAAAATAAAAATATTTCATAAAATCTCTTTTTATTTATAATTCGCCATTTGAGATTTCAATAAATTATTTGTATTAATTTTCAACACTTTTAATATTTATCTAATAACCTAAAATTTAGATTTGTATAAATATAAACAAGACTAACAAATTAATTTGCCAACGAAGTTTCACTTCTGGCATGTGTACTTTGTACGCACGCACTTTTAAATTATGTAACTATACTTAGTTGAAGCCATTGATAAATTTTTACTTCTTAACCTGTTTTAAGCAATACCATATTTAAGTTACACCTCAGTCAAGTCCCACTCCCATCCCATCATCCAGTCCCAAGATCATTTTACTAGTTCTCTTAATTTAGCTCAAATTTAAAAAGTAAGTAAGTAAGTAGCAGCCCTTTAACGTCCCACTGCTGGGCACAGGCCTCCTCACTCCGAGGAGCGAGGGTTTTTAGAGCATAGACCCACCACGCTGCTCCACTGCGGATTGGCAGGCATAGTACACAAGTGCACTCTCTATTCCTTCACTCTCATAGTCCGATGTGACGGGAATCCGACACGACCGGAGAGAGATCAGGCGCAGGACCGACGGCTTAACGTGCTCTCCGAGGCACGGGGGTGGATCACACCGCCAACTTCCCAACTTCGGGCAAATATTGAGAAAATCTTAATAGAAAACTCAATATTGATTTTTGAATTGGCCCGACCCGGGACTCGAACCCTGGACCTCTTGTCTGTAGTCGAACATGGTAACCACTAGACCAATGAGGCAGCTCAAATTTATTAGTACATTATCCTATACTAGGTGTAAATCAAGGCTTGTGGACAAGATGACACTTTAAGTACGCTAACGCCAGTAGGAAACTTTAAAAATGTATGCTATGACGTATCATAACGATAAATCACGTGATCACATATACAAATTCTAGTGTTCTAGTCGTTCGACGTAGCGTTAACGTACTTTTGGCTAAGGTAGCTGGCCATTATAATCCAGTTCGCGCAACATTTTTATCTTTACAACTACTACTATAATATTACTTTGACTAAAATATTAATGAATTCTCATTAAAAATCTTTTCTGAATCGTTGTCTTTTTTTTCGCTGGGAAATGCATTTAGGCACGAACCCCGACCTACAGGTCAGGAGTGTGGGACTCGGCGAGGGAGGAGACCTCGCAAGATGTTCAACTTTCGCATTCATCCCTGGTACCTCAGATGAGTCCCACTTAGGATTCAAGGAGGCGGAAGGAGCCGCGCAAACGCGCCGCCTATTTCACTGCCGCCTTCGGCGTTGAGCGGGAGCATCCGCTGCATTCTCCCTCTCTCACTCATGGGCTTCCTTAAGCGAGACTAAGATCTCGCAGAAGTAAGATACTCCGGCCTACATCCTATCATTGGAAAGCTTCGCACCTATAATACTCCCCAATAAGAGATCACCGCCAATCAGCGCGACCAGGAGGTGACGTTGAGGTCCCCAGGCTGCACAATCTGCCACAGTGTGATACGTTGAGTCGACAGCTGCCCCACACTGTTGGCAAGCAGGTGACTGCTCCCTGCCAATTCGATGCAGGAACTTTTCGAAGCATCCATGCCCGGTCAGAACCTGCACCAATCTATAGGAGAGCGATCCATGCTCTCTGGAAAGCCGTTGTTCCAGATGAGGTCGGATCGCCGCCACAATGGCCACGCCCGCTGCTGGGGACCCGAGGCTCTCTTTCAATTTTTGGACCAGGGCCTGGTCAGCCAGAGTTCTAATCCTCCGAGCCTCTTCGGCATCAGACCACAGGCTGTGCGCTCTCGCCGCCAATCTATGTCGGTAGACGGCCGCAAGAACCTCAGCCCGCAGCTCCCACGGAGGGACGCCCGCCTTCTGAATCGTAGTCTTGTTATAGTCGAATATACTAACATTTCCTTAAAATTGTTGAAATAATCTTGTCACTTTAAATTTAAGTAAACAATAATTGTAACAAACTACTTTGCAAATTGTTATCATTGATTACTTTTTAATGTACATCGCAAATACCTGATAATTATAATGAGCGTTCCAATGCCACAACCGGTTATTTACCTCTAAATATAAACCACTAATTGCTCGTGTAATAAATAAAAATCAATAAAACTAAAGCGTTATCATATTTAAATGTGAATACCTATAACTAGTAGCAGTTTTTAGGTACATCCAAAAATGGTGACTATTAATATAGGTATTTTATTAACGTTTATCTTATGTTATGATTGCTAGTTTTACGAAACAACATTTTTGTTCATGTATTATACAAATTTCGGGCAATTTAATTTTTTGTTGTTGCTGATGTGATACAAAAGTAAATATAGTTATGTAAAAAGGTTATCAAACCCAGAGGTACTTTTCTAGCTAAAAAAAACTCTAAAACCATCCAACTGAAGTGGCAAGAATCAAAATAAAATAAATTAAAATTATGGTGGCAAAAAGAATACCCGACTGACAATACTATTTGTCTGTTCATCTCAGAACAGGGCTCGAAGAACCTCTCGTAACTTTAGATTAAAAGGATACCCGACTGATAATGAGTGGGTTCTTCTTAGAACAGGGCTTCAAGAAACCCTCGCTACTTTAGATTAGTTCTAACTCGTTCTTTAATTGCATCAAATATAATACGCGTATAAATGTATAATAGACGATAAAAATGTAGTGTAAATGTCTATTTGAATAAACTATTTTGAATTTAAATCAGACTGCTAAACTTTCTCACTTACCCATCACGATATCTTCAAAATTATTCGCGGGTAATTTGAAATTTAGCAGTCGCTCCTTTCGTCATTAATTACGGATTGTTGACTTACTTACGAGATTAGGAACTACCCGCAACAAATATATAGTAATTGAAAATTTCCTTATAAATCCTACTATATCTAAAACTAATATAAAACGAAAATGAAGCGTGTCTATATAGGAAATGAATATAATATGAAGCATGAAATGAATATGAAATAAATGTCACAATATTAAACATTTAATTTTTACCTGGTTATAGGTAACGTATTTAACTAGGTAATAATAGCCAGTTAAGTATATACTTATGTTGTTTTGCCAATTTTATGTGGTAGAGACCATTTTGACTGCAATTAAGCTTCTCGACCGGAAAAGTATAATAAAACAGGTAATAAATTGTTGCCGTGTTGCTACATTTTCTTTAAATTTATTTTAACATAATATTATCAATACTTTCCCAAAAGAAATATATTTATAATTGAAAAGCAACAACTCATGCAAACTCTTAATTTCTCGGACCAAATATCTTCTTAAAAGTTGCCCAATAATTAATACTAATGATCGACCACAATTAATTGAAATTATAACTTTGAACATCATTAAGGTTCTATTGTCAAAGACTATAATCAAGAAAAGGCGTTGCAATAAACTATTTATATAAAAGTGACTTCCTATTTCCCTGTGTCACGGCATCACGCGTGCACAACTGGATCAGTTTTGATAATTGTTTTGTTCAGTTTTTTATAATTAGGAGAAGGTTCGTATGAAAGAACAAATAACAAAATTACGTAAAACATCAGAAATTTTAAGTAAGCTTAACCACAATATTAACTTTTCTAATGTATTTGAAGAATATACTATATACGGGTACATACCACGATAATATTTTTGTGGATTTGTATATTCTTCAAATATGTCGATAAACCACGAAAGTTTCAGTTTAAAATATTTAATTTTCTAATGTAACCTCCTTAGTGCTTTTGACAATATAAACTTTTTTAATGTAACCTCATTCATAACTGTCAGCAATTGACAGAAGAGTTTATATGCGTGGCTGTGTCAAATACATGGTAGTGTATAATGTTGTTTTTATTGATTTCATCTATCTACAAAGTTTTTACTTCACGTGTTAATAATAATAATTGTTTATGTAGGTATATGTATTATTTGATATTTTTGTATATAAGTAATTATTATAAATTTATTTATATATAATAATAAATATATGTATTTTTTCGTAAACGGGCGTGAGTGTAAAAGTGGAATAATAATAATACTCTTTATTGTACACCTTAAAAACACAGTAATAAATTATGAATGCACGAGGCTTATACAAATATATAGATATAGATATCGTTTAAATTAGTATAAAGTTTGGTCAAATGAATATGTACAAACAATATATTATATAATTTTATGCATAACTTCAATGCCATTAGTTTGTAAGATTTTTTTTTGTTTTTAGATGATCTTAAACTATTTAAAATGTGTTCTAAATAAGTGACGCAATTAGGTCATTATAAATTTTGATGCAAACATTGCGAACGCCACAATCATTTCTATTCACAGTTTATTTACAATTTCTTTTGGTTCATTCAATAGAGTTATTGTATAGATCGCAATAATTGCAACAAAGGTTACATAAACTGGGCTCTTTCAAAAAATTACATGTACTCTTTGGTGAGGTTGCAATCAATCCTTCGTGCCATCCTAACTGCTTTTCATAGAAGGGTAATCAGTTTTATGACTGCTTCATATTTTTTCAATGACATTAGAGGGAGATTGTTAAAAGACTTAGCCTATCAACAACTACATACACAGCATCACGCCTCATACCCATAGGGGTAGGCAGAGACCACGTCCTTCCACTTGCCACGATCCTTGCATACCTCCTTCGCTTCTATCATTCTCATTACCTTTCACACAAGTTCGTCGGTTTAAAGTACTCTTGACCTGGCCCTTATTTAAAATGTCCTGGATTTGCTCCAGGAACGTTCGTCTTAGTCTTCCAAATTTCCCAATCATTCTTGACTCATAAATCCTTTCATTCATTCTGTCTACGTGCCCAAGTCACTACATCTTCTTTGATACCACAACGTTCTCTTATCAAACCATTTCTTACTCTGTCACTTAGTTTTATTCCACACATATTTCTCACCGCTCTCATCTCTACCGCATTTATTTTACTTTTGTGATTCTTCTGCCATACCCAACTTTCACTAACATACATAAGTTTTGACACCAACGCTCCTCTATGCACAGCCAGTTTGATCCTTTGAAACACCATTTGGCTATTCATAAAGGCGTGCAGAGCACCATTTACCATATTCCCTGCATTCACACTCCTTTCAATATCACTTTCACATGTTCCATCTTTTGTAAATTTAAATCCCAAGTATACAAATTCTTTCACATCTTCCACTTGTTCCCCATGTACGAAAACAACATGCTACTGTTTTAGGTCTATATTTTTTTTGTCACTGCGAAATGCAGTAATTCCTAATCCCCATTAACAACCACGTAAAATTTTGTAATGTTGAACGTAAAATGTAGGTTTTGGTTGTCCTACATTACAAAGCGATTCCATTTTATAAAACAAACATATCTGAATACAATCAGAGTCCGTTTGGAAATGTAAACAATACTAAACTAATTATAATTTTTTTATTATAGATTTTATTCATTAAATCATCGCTGCTAAATATGTTGCCGATTGTACTGATTGTGAGGCGCCCACGTTTTTGCCTCGAGATTCCAAAGTATAGTTTTTTTCCTTCCAATTTGGCATTTAGTATCTAGTTACGAATTCAGTAATTATAATATGTGTACCTAATGTACACGTTGATGAACTGTTTAATAAAAAAACAACACCTTAGTAGTTAAATAAAAATATTTACATATCTACCTCATAATTATAACACCTAATGTAACTTCGAAACCATTTTTTATTTTCCTAAAATGTTTAAAGGTTTCGCTGGTGTTTTGGTGCACATTTATTTTCTAATTTCCCTGGTTGTAAAGATGTTAATGATGAAAATTTTTAGCAACAAAAGTACGTATTCTCTTCCCAAATTTATACGTGACTATCCAAGACTATGTCTGTAGTTTATGCATATAGATTCCATAAAGCTGTATTTTCACTTATCGCATATATATCAGTGCCTTTGTTCTATTTCTGACAGGTTAGAGCTTGAGTGTGAACTGACCTGATGATAAGTAATGATAGAAGCACACTAACTTGATATGAGATAATTTACCTCATGGTTTTTACGCAGCATCATATCGGAACGCAATTGTTTTGACTGACAGCATCTTTTAACGGATAACTTTCCAAAGCCGAATCCTCCTATCAGACTAACTCTGACAAGTTACAAATACATAATACAAATATCTATATTTCCCAAATAATAAATAATGTTTATGATATTGCTCTAGGACCCCACACTACGTAATTCTGAGGGTCGTACTTGAGGTTCTATCTAAAATCGGTTAAACGTAGTTGTTGTTCTTTCGCTCTCTCGGGGTCGTCTCAACTTGAATTGAGGATTAAAACTAAAATTATGATTAAAATATACAACAAGAAAATTTCGCCTCATATTTTTGTTATACCATAAGTAATACATTATGACAGATCAGATGCGAGAATAGTATTTCTTGAGTTGAGTTTTAATCTATTTTTCGAGCTTCTTTTTTTTACTTTTTGTTCTCGGTGGTCAGCTTGTTCGACTACAGATATGAGGTATAGAGTTTTCTATTAAGATTTTGGCAATATTTGCCCGAAATTGAGAAGTACTTTAAGTCGTCAGCCCTGAAGCTGATCTTTCTCTAGTCGTATCGAATTACCGTCATATCAGACTATGAGAGTTAAGGAATACAGTGCACTTGCAGTGGAACATCAACGTGGGTCTATCCTCAACAAAACCCCTGTCTCCTATGAGCGAGGCTTATACTCAACAGTGAGACGCTAATAGGTTGCTTCTTACATTTATATCAGTAAGTAACTCTAAGAATACAATGTATCAATGTTGGCAATTTACATACTTAGCATCACGCTTCATTTCCATAGGGGTAGGCAAAGACTACGTCCTTCCACTTGCCACGATCCTTGCATATATCCTTCGCTTCTATCATTCTCATTAAACCATCTATACAAGTTTTAGAATATTCTTGGCCTGGTATTTATTTAAAATGTTTTGGATTTGGTCTAGGAACGTTCGCCTTGGTCTTCTCCTTCCAACTTTTCTAGTCACTCTTGACTTATAAATCCTTTTTATCAGTCTCTTTTCATTCATTCTCTCTGAGAGCCCAAACTTTTCTCAAATTTAGTCACTACATCTTCTTTTATACTACAGCGTTCTCTTATCACACTATTTCTTACTTTGTCACTCAGCTTCAACTGTCATTACCAACACTCCTCCATTCATAACCACTCTGGTCCTTTGAGACACCATCTGGCTATTCATAAAGGCATGCAGAGCATTTATCATATTTCCTGCAATCACTCTCCTTTCAATATCACTTTCACATGTTCCATCTTTTGTAAATTTAGATCCCAAGTATTCAAATTCTTTAACATCTTCCACTTGTCAATTTACTATGACTGTTTAACTGTCTGCTTAGCCTTTTGTCTGTATTCACGGCATTACTTCAATACTGACAGGTAGAGATAGCAGTGTATGACGCAGAGTGTACTTTTGCCCGACTACACAAGGTCGCGGCGGTCACTGACAGGCGCCGCCCGCCGTTACTACGGCACTCAGCCAACGATTTCCGCTCTGGTTATTAACGCTTCGATCCGCATACTTGTAACAAATTTAAGATTCATAGTCATTTACCAGACAATTTACAGTCTTGACCCTTTTTTATAAAGTCAAACTCCTTTATAAACGCTGTGAACTTTATTTTTAGGCGTGGAATGATACTGGGACGTCTCGTTCTTTATGTAACGCTCGTTAGACGAAAGTTGGCTTTTGTATAGACAACGCATTATTGAAGCGAAACTTCTTTAGTGTGAAATTTTTTCGAATGAAACGCTTTGTTAGCGTCACGAAGATATGCAGCGTTTCATATGCTTTTGAAGGTTAGGTATTTTTAATATTTACAAATGACATGTGGCATTTTAATTTGCCAGTCGTCTTTTAATCAATTCAATATACTGTTCTTAATAAAATATTAAATATTTATTAAATTTTAACTTCAAAAACAAAATTTGATTAATAATTTCTAATATTGACAAAAAACACGTGACATTTTCATTTACAATTTGTCATTTGAGATTTCAATAAATTATTTGTATTAATTGTCGACACTTTAAATATTTTAATGACAATTAAATTTATTAAATTCCTAACAGTATCTTACTTTTTCCGTCTAAGTATCAGAAATCTAAATTACGCAATAAACATTGGTTTGCCAAAGAAGTTTCACTTCTGACATACGAGTATGTAGTTTTTACGCACGCACTTTTAACTTTTTTTACTCTATTTCAATTGATCATTTAAAATAACATTACCAATATTATTGACCATAATTTATCAACAATTTTAATTACATATATTTTATATTAGTTTATGAATACAGGATAATCGAAATAATTGTATTTCCTATAAACAACCTCGCTGAAGGTTTTACTTCCATCATATGTTTTAAATACACCTTAATAGCCAGATCCGTTTAAAAATGATTTTGTAGATAGATACGCATGTTGAAATGTAAATATTGATCCAAAATCATTAGTTTTATTTCTTATTTATGTATCATATCAATATAGAAGGCCTTTAACATAGATGAGTACGTAATCAAATCCAACATATACCTTTAATGAAAATTTTAACAAAAAAATAACCGCCTTCAAATCAGATTTAAAAATATATTAATATGCTCTAAAAAGTAAGAAATAATTGCGTATTATTTTATAGTGTTCTTCGTATTTTTATATTCGAAGTCGGTGTCAGCCAAGGCAGGTATCCCGCAGGTCTACTTGGCAGCTCCCGCGTCTCTCCCACCAATAGCTATATATGTAGTTACCACCTACAGCTATATATGAAGGTACCTTGGCTGACACCGACTCCAAATATAAGAATTCGAAGAACATTATAAAAGAATAGGCAATTATTTCTTACTTTTTAGGGCATATTAATATATTTGTAAGTCTGTTTTGAAGGCGGCTCTTTTTTTGTTAAAATTTTTATTTATTTATTGATCTTTATAAAATCTGAAGTAAAGGTGTTGCAATGCAGCAACAAACGTAAGCTCATTGCTATTTGATTACAGACACTTATATTTTCTGCCATAAACCGCACCCTTACTGTAAGCCGTTGAGGAGATCCATTGATCTTCATATTTAACTACGACTAGCACTTGACCATACCGAAGTTACGGTAGGCAACTCAAATATCTGGATAGCCTATAGAAGATTCTGTCGAGTATCGTTCATTTGCTCCTAAGAATTGAAGAGTTCCGTCACTTTGTCACGGATTCCAGCATCAGAACCTAACCAAACTATCACTAAACCAACCCTTAAAGTATATCCTTTCCAATAAAAAAAGAATCATCAAAATCGGTTGGCGTGATCTTGAGTAATTCGTCCATTTATCGCGCACATGCTTAATGCAAATTTAACACTTATCCGGTTTTCTCATGGATGCCATCATCAGAACTGGATTTTAAAAAATGGGACCCTACGACGAGTACCATCTTTCATTAAAAAAAAATCAAAAGTCGGAAGATATGAAGTAAAAAAAAATACAGACGAATTGATAACCTCCTCCTTTTTTTGAAGTCTGTTAAAAATCAAATTATCTGTCTTTTGAATTTTTAGCTTTGAGTGTTTGTAATATGTGCATTTAAATCGTTACACTTACTAGAAATTGTAAGGGCGTAATTACTATCACTGACCCCTGAGTTCACATCAGGAAATAATTAATTAAAATTTCTAATTAATCCTATTAGACTAATTAGAAAGTAATTCTAATAGGAGTTATTACATCCTAATGGTATCTAAATAAGTAAATGATTGTTTACATCTTACCAGATTAACTGGTTAGCTTATTAAACTTTATAATCTTACAATAAAGTGGAATTATAGTTACAACGGGAATATGTAGAGAAAGCAATATAGCCAATGCAAATACATAATTCAAATTAACCGACTCACTAACGTCAATATGTCTTGAACATCCCTCGGGTGTTACATGTGTCTCAAGGTCAGGAACTACGAAGTAACGCAAGTCTCAAGTGATCGACTATTCACTTGACAAAACTTGTATTGCTTTAATAAAAGAATGTACATAATATTGTACCTCCATTTTCCTTTCGCATTAATAAAACTTATAAAAGTGAACAAAAAAGGGAAAGTTTCGCATAGTGTTAGGTTTACAAATCTTAACAAAAAAAATACTTGAGAAATATTACGTTTTGACCTAAAATTTTCTTTTATTTACAGATCTTGCCTAACGTGCTGGTGACTTCGCTACCGGTGCACGACCCAGAAAGTCACCAACAGAACGATGAAGCTAACCCTACAAATGTGCACCAACAACTAACAAATGCTCAAAATATACCAAAGTCAGACGAAAGTTCGAAAAACGACGAACAAATTATATCTGTAAGAATCACTTCATCTGTCGCTGTAGGCAGATCTAAAGTGAAATCAACTCACAGGGTACCCAATAAAACATTAGATCCAGGAGGATCTCAGTTTCATATCTCTACTCCTTCATTAGA
This sequence comes from Elymnias hypermnestra, assembly GCA_015832385.1. NCBI lineage: Eukaryota > Metazoa > Arthropoda > Insecta > Lepidoptera > Nymphalidae > Elymnias > Elymnias hypermnestra. Next base: position 1,016,873 of record JACTOM010000903.1, on the reverse strand, counting down.
AAATACTCATGCTTCTGAACCTACAACTATACCTGAAGTAGCATCAACTGTGCCAACAACAACTTTAGAAGATGTGGAAAGTAAAACAGATGTACCACCGAATCTCGTGGGTGCAAATATTGAATTCATTAAGCAATTACAAGCAAAAAAGGGGATAAGAGGTTTAAATAATTATGAACGACAACATTCTTTTCAACTAGAAGACGAACTAGATGATTCTAATCAAACTAATGATTCAATTGCCGAATCATCCGTACAATCTGTTTTAAGCCAAGATGAATTTGTTGATGACGTACCAATAGCAAGATCTGTCCCTCTGTCATATTCATCAAAACATTACATTCAAGATCCACCTGGTACGTCACAGGGAAATTCAGGATTAACAAGTGTGAACTTTAATGTAGTGCATGAGAATACACAAAAAATAAACAATTACAATGACCCTATGCCTACATATGTCAACCCCACACAATCAGTAAGTGAACTGCAGAAGTTTTATAACCAACCTTCTAATGTTTACAGTCAGCCGGCGCAAATATATAGTGAACCGGCTAAATTTTACAGCGAACCAGCAAAAATTTATAGCGAACCCGCTAAAATATACAGTGAGCCTGCTAAGGTGTATAGCGAACCAGCCAAAATATATAGTGAGCCCGCGAAATTTTATAGCGAACCGGCTTCTTTGCATCTAGATCAAGTTGGACAATCTGGAGATTCTCCTTGGCAACAAAAAACACCTACAACGGGTTACAGCAGCACTGTGATAAGTACAACACCAACTACTTCGCTTACAAACGTTCCATATCCAGCAAATACACAACGACAATTAGGTCATCATTCAGAAAAAAACTATGAAATTGATGAAAAAGTTAGCGTAATGACTGATGGAAGAACTCACGGTGAACAACCTGGTAACCCGGAAAACTGTAAACAAGAGAATTGCAAAGTCGGTTATGTTGTTGAAGGTCGACAGTTTAGAAAATACAGGGTGGAGGAAAGAACACCAGATGGTTTCATCGTAGGAGAATACGGTGTAGTAAGAAATGAAGACGGGGCATTACGAGGCGTCAGATACACAGCTGATAGTGACGCCAGTCCCCGATTAATCCATGACGCGCTTATGAAGTTCCTGCAGTTAAAATAGATAATATTTGGTCAAATAATCTAGATATTTGGTGAAAAAATGTTTGCTCATTTAATTTATATAAAATATAGTTTTGTAATGCTTTTTATATGCTTTATTTTTTCAATATTACCGTACGTAGAAAAGACTGAATGTCAACATGTACTAAGCTGTGTTTACATCACATTAATAAAAGTTACGATTCATGTTTGTTTCATTATTTCTTTAAATAATTGTGTCGTGAATTGAATTCTTTTCTTCATATAATAACATGTTTCTTATTGTATATATTACAGAAAAAAAAATGTTTTATATAATATATATGATAAACTTAAACAGCTGAAATAAAACATGTTTATCTTGTTTATAAATATGTCAACTTGTGCATTAATAAACTTTTATATTTTGAATGAAGTTTTTATACAATTAGATTTTAATTTCTTTTATGAATAATCAAACATTTATAAGATAGAGTGGCATTTCAAAAACGAAAGAAAAATATATCAAACCAACAGTAAAAGTATGCTACGTATGGTAAACACAAACTCTGCAAAAATAATTTTTTACATTATACCTAAATATGATCACTGAATCAAATAAAATTTTCGACCAAGATTATTAGCAAGAAAATTATTGAAAGACTACTGAAAAGAATTCGTTTGCGCTTATTTTAAATGTAATGTTGTAAAGGCTGTCGTTATATTAGTTGACATGAGCTATTTTAAGACTTTTTTTAAACCAATTAATTTAAATTGTGCCATGGTCTACCATAGTAAGTCACGCTAGTGTTGTAGTGTTTTTACGTAAATGAATTATATATTTTAAATAGGTGATTAAATGTATGAAAATCATATCTCTATTTTATTATTTTTCTTGTCCAACACCTCACACACTTCTAATGTGTTACAAACCGTCAAAATGTCCTCTTAATTAAAATAACGGTCGAGAGAAAGAGAGACTTTCCCCGGCCTTCATCTTGGAAAAAGGAGTGCAAACCCTTTTTCGTGATATCTCGGAAGCTATGCGTCTTAAAAAAATGCGTAAAGACATAATTTGTAGCAAATCGCTTTGCCTAAATATATGTTCATATAACTTGTTACCAAAATTGTAAAAATTAAAGTAGTTATAAGCAAAAAAGTGATAAAAATTTCTATTTAAATTTTCTGTCATAACATTTTCTGTCAAATAACATTTTTTTAAAACATTTTACAAAAAAAACATAACTAGGACCAATTGTGTAGATGGTCTTTTAAGGAAAATTTTTGTCTGAAAAGGTTGAAATAACTGGAAAATATGACGATTTTATGCGTCGCTTCGTAAAACGGTAAAAAAGATGGAAATTACACAACACACCAAATACACTTGCTCTTTCTGTGGAAAGGATGTCATGAAGCGCAATTGTGTAGGCATCAGGTCTTGGAAGCGTTGCAAAAGGACTATAGTTGGACGTGTCAGGGTATTCTCTACCACTGCCGCCTTTTCATATCGATCAGCAGTCAGAAGTTAGCGCGGAATGAAATGAACACCTTTGATTAAGAAACAAAGATTACTATTGTGACGTAGACGCTCTCAAGGAACAGGTCTCACATATTTGTACATAATGGAATGATATGCGGGTCACTCCACCTGGAACACCTAGTTTATTACAATTCTGCAATATGAGAACATAGTACTTTATACACCCAGCCAGACCAATCGCGACCTTCGGTAAAAGTCTGTCTTAAACTAGATCCCTGTTAAAAAGAAAAGTATAACTTTCATTACATTATTACTTACATTCAAGTTGAAATAAAGAAAACACAACTATCAAGGGAACAAACCTTTTTATTCAATATGTAACACATGCAAGCGGACCAAACGGTCAATATATGTCTTATTTGTCCAATCCTATAATATGTAACGGATACATTTGTATAAAAACATACGCAACGTGTGCCTGTAAAACTAGCTCAATTTTTTAAAATAAGTTAACCGTATTTAACATTCAATAAAGCTTATTACTTGGTACAGAAAGAAACATTAACTTTCTACCATACATTAATGTTACCGGTACTGTTTATAGCTCCCCTATAATTAGTTTGAGGGAAAAATAGGCCTAGATATTTATTAAATCATGTACAAATTTGAAGGGACTTGGAAAATATTCGTTGTCGTATACCGATTAAGTTCTTACAATGATACTATGTTACATGAAGTGAGGTTAAACTACGATTTAACTAAGCATGGGATAACTAACATATCTGTTATTTGCTACTTTACTGATAAAATAACAAATAACGACAATAACCGAAATCCAAATGAGGGTTACAACATTACTGTCAACATTTCACACTGTAGTCGGCGAGTATTATAATAACTTCAATTTGTAAAGAAGTAGTGTGATAGAGGCAGTACGAACTACAACACGTTCTTTTATTGGAACTTACCCTAATAAGTATGTCACTTACTACTTTAGTCTGGGAGAAAGAACATATAATTGAATAAACTTTATATTTTTTTTATTCTATTGTTATTCAACTCATTATTATACTACACATTAAAGTTTTTTTAATATGTGTAGGCGTTCTCAATAATTTTTATTTTATTTTATAGATCCTTTTAATGGGAAAAGCTAAGCCATTCAGCCATTTTACATCATTCAACTTCATTTTGATATTCTAATATATTAACTTAATACAATCTTCTTCATAGTTAGTGCCTTTCGTGTATCTATTTATACTACATATGAATCTTCGTACCTAATATAAAAAATAACTTTTCACTAACAAATAACTTTTAATAAAATATCAGTTATTACACTTAAAGTAACGTCATAGTTATAGTTACTTAAAAATAGCAATAACTCCCATGGTTAGATTTAACTAACAAACAACTTATTGGCATTGAACAACAATGATTATCTTACGAAGATTTCAATGTGTTTGAACCTGTTGAGATATATTGAACTATGAAATAAAATTGTGGGTTTAAATGATTAATTGATAGAATACGTTATGTAAAGATTAGGTCAGGATTAGGATATATCTTTAAATAGTGGGCAATAACACTTTATATCTATATAGTTCGTTGATTAAAATTTTCTAAATAAAAAGGATTCTAAAAAATGTATTCGTAACATTATTTGGGATGTAATTATCTCTTTTATTTTGAATATATAAGAATTATAAACAATACCGGCAATTGTAAATCCACATTAAAAAGCGTCTACAGAAATTCCAAACAGATGGAAAAGTGCTAGACTAAAATAATAAGCTTATATTTACATTCATGTAATACTAATACTATCTAATTGTTGTCCACAATTCAAAATATTATATATTGCATAGGAATCACGTATTCATTTAATTTGTACATAGTTTTGGCATTTATTGTTGCGCCTAAATCGAAAATAAAGAAGTCTACACACCGTTTGCCAACCCCCCGACGCATTCCGGCAGCGTTTTATTAATATATGAGAATGGAAAATCACTTATATTCATTTTGAAATGGTTTTCAGTACCAATATTTTATTTACTTCAATATTCTTACAACAACAATTAGTTGGAATCTGTCACCGCGAACGGCGACACATTAATTAAACCCCACAAATATCAGCGGATATTTATGACATAAATTAACTACACATAAAGATAAATCATAAATTTGATAAATACATTACACTGTAATTAGGTCCTTCTAGTGAATATGACAGAAACCCACTCGTCTACATTATAAGTATAATAATCGTTGGTATTTTGGTAAAATAAATAAATACCTTATATTTAGCCCTTCAGATTCGTTTATAGAAATTATTGTAAAATCTTTTATACGATAGAGAAGTCCCACGCTGTTAAATTTCCATAAGCAGCAATTATTAGAGACCATTTTAACTCTATTTAATTAAATATTAAATAGCTAATATTGAATATTAACTGTTTAATATTTCAACCTTGAAATAACCTTTGCTTTTTCTAGAAATATACATTATTAATTTCGTAAGCTGCTATTATGAAATCATTCTAGCATCATACCTATAGGTTTATATATTACGTGGCTAATACCGAATATAAAAACTGAAATATAAACTTGGCGTATAGCCCATTGACAAAAAAGCAGCCGGCCTAAGTCAGGAAATTGACAGGCTGGACTTGTAGACATTAACATCATATATAATGAGTTCAATTGAAATAGATGAAATGGGGCTCAATTAATTTCATAGTGCAGAGTTAAAATTAGAACATTTATCTACTTCACTACAAGCATTTAACATTTTCGTTAGTAACTTACATCTATGATTTAATTATATTATAACTTAAGTACTAATTCATTATTGGTGCCATTAAGATAGGTCACAAAGTCATCACGACTTAAATACTTTCAATCTTAACAGTTACATGGTTACAATGTATATTTAAAAACATTAGATCTCCTTAACTTGTGCTTACATTATAATTATAAATATTCAATTATTCAAACGTCATACTCTATAAGCAGTTTTAGGTGCAATTCATACCAAACTTGCTTCAAAGAGTTGCGAAGAACTACATATGTTCAAAGGAAAAAATACAAAAACATGGCATAAAATACAAATACTTGTTAAATTGCAATTAAATTTAAGCCGTATCTTGTTGATTTTAAAATGCATTTGAAAATAACAAGATTTGTTAAAAGATGAATTATTTGGAAGAAGAGAAGTGACTAAAGCAGTTATGCTCCTCTCCTATTGGAAAGTGGTATTGAAGCGCTTTCGTTTAGCTTTTCCTATCAAAACAGGAAAAAATTGCTATACTATCTCTTATTATACACTGACTTCATTAAAGTAAATATGGTATAAATCGGTATGAAAATGTGGCAAAGTGACTCTTGCCTTTTTATAGACTATTGTAACAAAAAATACTATAATTTGAAAGTGAAATATGATAAAAATGCAAACTGGAATGTAAAAATGTGGGTTTTATTTCAGAAAAGTGTAAAAAAGCGAATTCCATACAATAAACAATGATTTTTTTATGACAATAACGACCGGCGCTGTAAATATGAGCGTCGCTAACAGGCTCATGCCGACATCGATAGCACGCTGCGATCACATTGTAGCCGGCGGGTTTTCTTGTTTTTTTTTACATATTTTTTGTCAAGAGTGTTTTATTTCTTTTACTGCATGAAAAATGCGATTCGATGCGGCGCATTTGATATGAATCGTACTTTAAACAACCCTGCATCTTATATGCAAGATTGTCAACCGATTTAACGTTGATCGCAAACATGATTATTTATCTCACTACTACTTTTAACATTATTATTAAACAGTGAAACTACATCTAGATTTGTTAATAGAAAACTGTTCAAAAAGACCGTCAGCATCCTAAACATATCTTTCATAGTGCATTAACAACAACTTACAACTCACTCGTGGAAGCACATTAAATCTATCAGACAACCAACTTTTACATCAGTTTCATGATTATTTCGATGTTTATTAAGTTTAACATTATAATACATTGGGCTGAACTCGATCAAATAACGCAAGGATTAAAAATTTATTTCAAAAACAGTCTACTCTTAAAAAAATAAACGTTATTATAACCAGTTATTTTAAAATTATCGAAATGTTACAGAATACCATTCTTTATTAAAGAATGGTATTCTGTATTCTGAAGTTAAGGGTCACTGGTTAAAGAAAATGCCATAAATATAATTTACAGATAAATCATCTAGTTTCTAAATTAAAATTAAAAGCATAAGTTTTATAGTGAGCAAACCATATATCTATTCAAAAGATTATTAATAATAAAAACAAAAATAAGGTTATGTATAATTTATATTTCAATATATAACTGTGACTGAAAACGTTAAAAATGCAATGGGAATATAATAGCATTATTTCTTTTATTGCTCTGAAAGGTTAGCACCTAATGATGATACAATTTAAGATGACAATAATCTAATCTGAAGAGGTAATTTACCGGTGCCTTTACAGCATTATATTGTGACTTGTTTTTGCTTGTTGGTAACCAGTCCAGAACTAGACATATTAGATATAATATTCTCAATTTCGCCAAGTTGAATCCAGAACCTCGTCTAATAAAGACATATGACGGCCTTGCTGGTGCAGTGGTGGTAGTACTCGTTTTGCAAGTAGACTTCCCGGGATCGTTCTCTAGTGGGTGAATTCAGGAAATTGCAATTCCTAAGTAGTCTATACTGGTGGGAGGCTTCGGCCGTGGCCAGATACCACCCTACCAGCAAAAACGTACCTCCAAGCAAGAGATTTGTTCCAGTACGATGCTGTATAGAAATCATAACAGGTAAATTGCACGCTCCTATCTCTAATTGTACCTTATCATCTGGTGTGATCGTAATCAAACGCTAACCTTTCAGTAAAATAATGACAAAAGTAGGATTTTTCTGTATAATATATTCTACTTAAATAAAAATATAATAGGAGCATAGACAACGACCTCTTCAAATGTAGTGTGCAAATAAATGTATCTAGTTGTAGTAACTAGTACATATTAACGTTATCACCTTGAAGAAATCACACAGAACATAAATTTTTGAAAGTCGCGCATACATTTGTAACCTTTCACACAAATTAATATTCGCATAACCTGAAGAATGGAATGTTCACTTTATTTTGCTGATAGCAATTGAATGTGATAGAATCTAGATTTTAAATAGACCTGAATGTTCTTTAAAATGTATTCACGAGTGCGTACCACGATGGAAATTGGCTTTATTTTTTCGATATTGATCCATCGTGATATGTTCAGGTATATATGATGATAAAGCATGTACATTTAACATTAAAGCGTTTAGACTTACTTTGTTCGCGTTAAAAATGCAGTGAGTCATTATTGTAGCCCCGCCTCCCTAACCAATCAAATCTTTTCAAATTACAAGGACAATTTCATAGTGACCTGTTGAAGATCTTAGGGATTAGGGGCGGGGCTAGACCGATAACTCACTACATTATTATCGCGAACAGACAGTATAAGTGTAACTGGTTTTATTAAGGGACCACCCATAAATTACGTTACTAGTTTAGAGGGGACAGGGGCCAACGTGACATTGTGTAACAAGATACGGAAGCGTCACGTGGTAAAATCTAAAATATTAAATCACGAATTGTTTATACACACAAAAACTATTCACATTATTTCCTCTTTGACACATTGTATTCTTTATGTAAAATATTTTAATTAGAATTTGTTTATTCACTTGTATTAAATGAATTATTGCTAATTTTTTTTATTGATGATGAGTTATCACACAATGTGATCTCACCTGACGACCAGTGAAACCAAAGTCTAAGATGGAAGCGCACTGATATCGTAAGAGGTAATTTACCTAACATAATTTCTCCGCAGCATAAATGCAAATTTTTTGCTTGGCAACATGTCTTCGCTGATAAATAATAAGCCACATAAAATTCTTCTAAAATAACGGAGAAGGGAGTATAAAAATTGTTTCCAATTGTGTTTATTATACATAATATACGTATTTGTACTCTATCTGTCACCATCCTCAACCCACTTTATATTTCCGAAAACTTTCTAACCCAAAGATTGTCTAGAAGAAATGGTCTCTATCTCTCTCTTTCTCTCTTTTTACCTTACAAAAGAATGAGAATGGAGGGAAGGGTGGCCAAAACCATAAAAATTGTTTTACATAACTTATGGATAGCCCCTTAGCTTTAAATTCTACATACAAAACAATGTATTTAAATAAGTCTGTACCATAAAATGTAGATGTAAAACAGTGTTAAAGTCTTCAAAACATAAAAACCTGTTTGAGTTGTGAGTAGGAAGAAAAAGACTGCCTTGAAGTAGGTAAAGATTTTTTTCAAAATATATGGGATTTACATCCGATAAATCTTAAAAATGTATAAAAAGAAAATATAAAATATAGCCGCAGAGATATATTTCTTGATATGTGCAGGATATTTTTAATTTCCATTCAAACCGCTTCCAATAAGTATGTCTTTAGAGAAACAAACAAAAACGGAACGTAAAAATTATTCTTGTGAAGTTAATAACGTTATTTTCAATCGTTTGAACACATTGTAATAGCACATAATTAACATATCAAAAGCCGTATAATTCATAAAAATATACAATTAAAAAATTAATGTTACATTGGCTGTAAGTACTCAAGGTTTTGTGTCAAAATACCTAAAGATTTTTTTGTACCTACTCGTTTCGTAGAACTACACGTTTGCCGTGCATTTATTTTAAGGTGAATTGTCACAGATCTCGTGAATTTTATTGATTTAAGAAACACTATTTATGTTCTTCTTCTTCTTTAATTTATGGCTTTTATTGGTGCCAATCAGGCCCTATTATTCCGCCAACGACGTGTTTTCTGTGTTAATGTTGAAGTAATTTTCCATTGTCCTTGGAGCACTTCAATTAAAGCTCTAACATTATTTTAAAGTCTTACAAACGTTTATTAGTGTCTTAACAACTTCGCTGTATCTTCATGTTAATGAGTTATATTTTATTTTATTTTTGGCGCGTTCGCCATTTTTACTCTTCCATCTTGAAACACTATTTATGTTATTTGTATAAATGTATCAAATAAATTCTTTTTTTAAATCCGTTAATGAATAAAGCAATGGTATAGACACATACAGTCTCGTCGCGACCACAGCCCATGCAATTGAGCCGAAAAATCGACAAATCTACAAAAAACATATAATCGTGGTATGTAACCGTAAATAATATATTCTTCAAATATGTCGATAAACCACGAAAGTTTCAGTTTAAAATATTTAATTTACATACAATTTAATCTTCAATTTTAAAAAAATCTTATTAAATTTATCTGTCAGGTAAGTGTCCACAGATTAATAATGTAAACAGATTAAACTACATGAATTGAAACAAACTCACAATAAACATTTCCATAGATAAGATAAATAAAAGTAGATTTTTAGTGAAAAACATTAAAAATTATTATTAATTGCGTTGTATAGAAAGTAAAACAATTTTTATTTTATGATACTGTTATTAATAATAGCATCCTCAATACAACGACATTTACAACTTAGATTTTATACAGTGACGTTTTATATCATATTACTATTAAAACATGGTGCCTAATGAACATATTATTGTTATAAATTAATAATATGATCATTATCTTTGAAACACTCTCTTACAAAATTAAGATTTCTTACTTGACACTATACGAAATAGTTGTAAATTTCTTCATTTCTATAATTCACCGTATTAATACAAAATAAACTTTTAGCGTTATTGTGACAATTCGCCTTATAATAATTACACATTTCTATAAAAAGATTCGATCGTAATAAACGATATATTTAATCGTAGGTTTCAGATTCTTGTTGAACTAGTTTAAATCGCCTCGGACTCTTTACTGCGATCGATCCATGACCGTCCAACGACAAGCGTCCTTTCATTTGTAAATACCTATAATCATTGAAAAGAAATTAAATAAAGTCAACAATTACATGATTTATTAGGTAAATAGCAGCCTGTTAACATTTCACTGCTGAGCACAAGCCTCGTCACTCTTAGGAGAGAGAATTTTTCGAAGATAGAGCCACCACGCTGCTCCACTACATGTTGCCAGGCTACACATACCCCAGAAATACCGAATACCGAATAGCATAATGATGGATTCAAATTCAAATTTAGAAATTCTTTATTCAAGTAGGCTATTGCAGCACTTTTGGATTATCAAATATAGTTTTTTACATATATTATTTTGAATGTGCGACTGTTGATGATATTAAAGTATGACATAGAATCTAAACTTACGTATTTAAAAGAACGTTATGTATTTAAAGGAACAATCAAGCACGTAAGTTTTATTTTTACATGTGCCCATTTCTCCACTAATTCATCACAAGATCTTCAAAACAACGAATGACTTCAATTTTTCTTAAAAGCGTCTTCTTTATATATTTTCTTATATATATCTTATTTAATTTATTTTTATTTATATATTTTATAGTCATATTAAGTACTGTCTATTTGGTTTCCTGTTTTCTATTGTCGTGCCACCTATTTCTTTCACTTACAGTTTCCTTTACCCAAAAGTTGTCTGTTAAGAGATTGCTTATGCAATAAGACCGCCTTTGGATGTTGTGGTTCCTAAACTATTATTTAAGTAGTTCCTATCTATCTCCTTTCGCAATATAGATACTCCTTTGACGACAACTTTTTTAATTATAACATTTTAAACTTAAATCGACGTCTGTCCATTTGTAATGAATCTATTACATTTTCGCAAAACTGATTCTATCTAGAAGATACGAGCAAGTAATTCAGTAGTTACTCTTTGAACAACATTAGATAGCTTCAAGACTGTCCGTTGGTAATAAAACTACCATCGGTTCGGATTGATATAATGAATAAATAGTGTCAAAATAAAACAAAAAATTGAAACAGCACTTACTTCTTTATATATCGACAGACGAGCTTAGTTGGACGTTGCTGCCACTCGTCCAGTACTTCCTTAGGTGCTAAAACCTAAAAAAAATAACTTTCAATACTGTCGTAATTCAAAAATATCGATAATTATTAATAAAATTACATAGTTCTATAATAAAATAACAAATACCACAGCCACGGCCCCTGCGTATAAAGAGTCAAGTAAGGTAAAAAGTAAGTAGCAGCCCATTAACGTCCCACTGCTGGGCACAGGCCCTCTCACTCATATGAGAGAGGGTTTTTAATACATAGACCTACTACACTGCTCCACAACGGATTGGCAGGTATTGTACGCAAGTACACTCTCTATTCCTTCACTCTTGTAGTCCAATATGACGGGAATCCGACACGATTGGAGGGCTCTTGTAGTCCAATATGACGGGAATCCGACACGATTGGAGGGAGATCAGGCGCAGGACCGACGGCTTAACGTGCTCACTGAGGAACGGGGGTGGAGCACACCACCAACTTCCCAACTTCGGGAAAATATTGAGAAAATCTTAATAGAATACTCAATAGCGATTTTGAATTGACAGACCCGTGACACGAACCCAGGACCTTGTGTCTGTACATGCTGAACATGCTGACCGCTAGACCAAAGCGTCAAGTATAAAATCCTAATTTTGAAAGACATTGTCCCAAATATATTATTTATTACTTTTGAACTAACGCTTTTTAAGTGTCAAATTTTTATAACTATACGCTTGAAATTTATCACGATGACCCCATTTATCACGATGAGCGTGATAAATGGGGTTACATAATCATTAAAACAGAAAAAAACGCCAAGAATCTGTCTAGAATCAAAGCTAACCGTTTATACATAGGGGCACTCTAAGGAAAATATTAAGTTATCGTAAAAATTGGCCATAAACACTGAAAAAAATTAAATAACTTTATAAAAAAGATAAAAAAGAGCTTCAGCTTAATTATTAATTTTTAAATATATTTAATACTTCCCAAGAAAAACATACGTAAAAAAGTTTTACTTCAATAAGGCCTAAGTACAATTATCTCAAAATATGTATGACGGCAACTGCAACATAGTTGCAAATAAGCAAATGATACATAAACCCATAGATAGATTACACATTCTTTTCATTAGAAACCTTATCAACTTCCTGTAAAGCGAACTAACACGCCTTTGAAAGTTACAATTAAATTATAATGTCACACACTTTACAAAGTCGACTCAGTTTTATACCCATTTTTCATAAAAGTAATTTTACACGTTGCCTAAATTTGAATATTGAAACGTAAAATATTCTCAAAAGTTCAATAAAATAGTCAGATTTGTTTGTTGGTCAAAAATGTACCCCTGAATTGAAAACTCAACTCGCTACCATTTAACAACATTGTTTTCTATACAAATGACATTTAACAATATTATTTTATACGTAAATGACATTTGTCAATATTGTTTTCTACGTAAATAACATTTGTCAACATTGTTTTCTACGTAAACGATATTTGTCAATATTGTTTTCTACGTAAATGACATTTATCAATATTTTTTTTCTACGTAAATGACATTTATCAATATTCTTTTCTACGTAAATAACATTTATCAAAACAATTTCCTTCGTGTCTTCTCCAATAACTTGACACTGGCGATATAATCTGTTCCTGGTTGGCATACCTGAAAGCCACTAAACAAAAGAAGAAGACATTTATCAATATTTTTTTCTACGTAAATGACATTTGTCAATATTGTTTTCTACGTAAATGACATTTATCAATATTGTTTTCTACGTAAATGACATTTATCAATATTGTTGTCTTCGTGAATGACATTTATCAATATTGTTTTCTACGTAAATGACATTTATCAATATTGTTGTCTTCGTGAATGACATTTATTAATATTGTTTTCGACGTAAACGACATTAATCAATATTGTTGTCTACGTAAATGACATTTGACATATTATTTTCTATGACAATGTTATTTTACACTGAAATTAATTAAATCTCTGTAATAAAACTAAACATTTTACACATTCAGGTGGCTATAATTATCGTGGTATATTTCTAATATACGTATGCTCATTCCAGCAAATGATTTTTGGCCTATTTGTAATAAAATGAATATTACAATATTGTTGGAATTCTTGAATTTCAATAATAAAATAAGTTTATGTATATAATAAACAAAAAGGCAGTCCATATCATTAATTTTGGTATTTATATCGATCTGATTGGTACTAGTTATCTCTGAAATGGATGATTAGATTTTAACGAGACTCTCGCTGGTAGATAGCTGATATTATAAAAAGTAACTAAGGCTCGTTTTATTAAAGAAAAAAAGACATCCGGAATTACGCGAGTAACAATGCGCAGAACAGCTCACTTTACAATATAAGGTAATATTTTTATGAAGAAAAAGCAATACCTGATCTCCTTTAAGTCTGTCTAACAGCGTGACGCATACAACGGCAGCTTTAATGCCGGCGTGGTGGGTTAACGCTGCAAAAGCAAGCGATTCCATCTCAATGTTAACAACACCTGCCTTATGGATGCTTTCCAAATACTCCATCTTATCAGTTTCTGTGAAGTCACAAAAAGCACCGTCGAGACGACCTTGACCTGTAGAGAAAGATGTAAGAAAAACTATCAGAAAGTTGATACAAAAAGATAGGTAAGGTAACTAGAAGCCCATTATCCTTCAGAGCACAAGCCTCTGTGAACTTTGTAATCAATCTATGATTAGATGATATGATTAGCCTTCGGGGGGAGAGGAGTGACGCTAAAGATGAGGTTTTGTGATGCGAGTGACAATCATGAAGATTAATTGCAATACATGGAACACAACTCTATAACCAAAGAAAAGGACATTACATAGAGCATAGACTCATCACACTGCTCCACTGCGGGCTTGTAGGCATAGTACACAAGTGCACTCTCTTTTTCTTTACTCTCAAAGTCCGTTTTGACGGCCGTCCGACACGACCGGCGAGAGATCAAGCGCAGGACCGACTGCTTAACGTGCTCTCCGAAGCACGGGGGTGGAGCACAACGACAACAACACAACACAGGGCAAATACTGAAAATTTCTTAATGTATGTGAATAAATAATATATCAATTAAGTTTTCAATTCGCCCTACCCGGGACTGGAACCCAGAACCTATCGTCTGTTGCCGAATAAGCTGACCACTAGCCCAGTAAGACAGCTAATAGTATATATAGATAGAAAATATAACATTATACTGAACAATTGGGAAAATTTAGACTTCGGAATCTAAATATTCAAATTTCGTTTTATTAAATTTCAATTAAGCTAATCTCCGATTAATTTATATATTTAGACGATTCAATTATTATATCAATTATATTTATATAGATTATCTTTAAATGTAACATAACATATATAGACTATTTGAAGTATTTTAATGCATTGTTATAAATATTATAAACTTACAAACATACTAAAATAAATGCAGGAAATGATTAAGGTAACTAACTTATATTCTTTTCCCTTCTCCATCATTAAAAAGTTTACAGTCTCTGTTCGGTACTGGGTGCTATTCAGTCCTCGTGTTCCTGAGTGTTTAAGGAACAAATTTGAGTTACGATTCTGACGGTGTTTAAGACCATAAAACTAAGTTCTATGGTGAATCTTTCGCGGTTCAAGGCATAACAATATGGAACGAGTTACCGCTGAATCTAAATCATTGGATATATTAAAGAAACAAGTAAAGAATAACTACCTATCCCTATGTTTCTAGCGACGACAACTATTTGTACTATGTTTTATCTATTAATTTATTATTAGTGTGTATTAATACACATGTTACGATTTTTAATATATATGTCGAAGTGCAATAGTCTGTGGAACGCTGGCGCCATCTGTTTATAAGTGGTAGTCCGCCACGAGTCTTTCAGTAGTTCTCGGGTGACGGTCCGCCAGGTCGGTCGACTATTGAAACTCGCGTTCCTGGCTATTATTGTTAATGTTTTTGTGTAAATTGTTATCGGGAACATTAAGTGATTAGACATTATAATCTGAGTTAATGAGTAAAATGTTTGATTACACCAACATTACCCAACGGCGCCCACAGTATGGAAATCGATGTGATTTATGATTAATTTTCCGACATAAATATATATCGTAATTGTATGTCCGTGTTTACGTATTAAAGGACACCGCTTAACCTTCTCTAAGTAAATAATCTTCTGAACTCTTAGGTTTCCTGATAGTAATCGCTAATAAAAGATAAGGATAATATAGGTGGTATTACTTGTTTCATGTTTGTGTTGTACAATAAAGAATATTCTCCCTATCTCCATAACAATTTAATTCGTTTCACTACATGAATTTCATTCATCAATATAGAGAATTTTAAAAATTACCTTCATAGAAATCGTAAGTGCACATTGTCTTGCCAGTGACAGTGTCATATGGATCTTCAGGGTCTGAGAGGGCTTTTAGTTCACGAACTAGTCTTCTATCCAACTTGGCCACTCGTTGAATGTTCTTGCCCAATACAGTCTACAATGTAACCATGTTTGACAATGATAGTGTTTTATCTCAAAATAGCTTCCTTGTAATTAGACTCTCCAATCGAAGCGTGTATCGAAAACACTAAAATTCTCTTTATAAAAAATTATGCCAGCGCTAAATTTTAAGAAAAAATATCTAGCTTTTCGTCAAAATGGCGAAACCTACACACTAAGGCTGGGTAAAATTGTGATGTGAGGCTTCGGTCCTAAGGCTACTTAGATAAATAGGCTGATTCCTACCAGTAAAAAGGTGCGGTCAAATATATTAAAAAGTCTAGTAATTACATTCTGGTGCGATTTAATGAGGAAAAATATTAAAAGTATACAGCATTAACCGTCTTAGACTGTATTAATCACATCATTTAAGATTACAGAGAAACCTAATCGATCAGCAGTAAAAAGAACTTGAATCAAAATAAATTATGCGAAGTAGAACTAAAACAATCTCGTTCCTATTCATTCGAAATTTCATGTCATCATTTCCTTTTATATCACAACCATCATCATTATTTTTATCATCATCATCTACTACATTTTCTGATCATTCAGAACCCAAATAAATACTTCAAACGTTATCATTTGTTAGCTTCATGAACTTTGACAATAAATCAATTTCAACTGAGCCATTTTAGTAAAACGTGTCTTGTTCGGTTAAAACTAATTTCAGTTCTTGTTCTTACTTATTTCTTTATCAGCAATAGTAACATTTGTTTGTTTTTGTAATGTAATTACAAAAACATTTTTTAATGTTATTATTTCTATTACATCCTATTATTAGTACAGATAATCTTTTTCGACGTCTTGCTCATGGAAATGAAATCGACATGTTTTACCACTTGCTTATGCTGTTTTTCCTTTTTATAATATCTTTTATTCTAATTAAATAACATGTGTATGTTAACTTAGTAAAGAAATTGGAAGTTAGTTATATAATTAAGATTTTGCCGAAACATCTTTGTCTTGATGATGCTTTATAACTAAATGCTAACCTTTTGATAAAGAAAATGTCAAGCCAATAAATTTGGAAAATCATTTAATGGAATTCCAGTAACAGGCCAAAAGTTGAAACGCTATGAGTAATTTAGCAAATGCTAATATATTTCTTACCAGTTCAAGGACATTTCTAAGTGCTCCATCAACTGCCTCTTCGGATATGACAACTGTACCGCCTTCATACCCAATACCTCCACATGTCCCGATCCTAAAGAAGACCGGGTCACGTACCTTGGCGTGGTACATAAGTTTTATCACTTCATGCAGCAGTATTCCTACTGAGGGTATGCCCATACCATGCTGGAAGTAAAATTAAGCAACCTTCAATATTTACACCTTCATATAATGCTTTTGTAAGAACAGTTATTGAATACGCTTCAACTGTCTGGAATCCTGAGATTCATATAAATAAACTAGAAGGTATCATAACCATTTCCTAAAACTTCTTAAATTTAAATTTCTGTCACCATATACAAGGAATAAGCTTTATTTACTGCTGTTGATAGAAGTATTCTGTGGGATCAAATATTTTCATTAAAATTTTTAAGCTTTGAAATCGACTCCCTTAATTGTATTTGTCCACGAATCAATTCTCACCGTCGGGTTAATATGTTTCATATTTTACTTTTTAAAACAGGATATTCAGGGAATAATAAGTTGTAAACAGTACAACATTCTCTGAATTTAATGTACTTCATCTATCCCTCATAAAATACAAATTGTGTATCGGTAATGGTCCACATCATACAGTTATACATAATGTAGTTTCAATTTTAGTAAGTAGATTAATTTATCTTCTTTAGGCGCAAGAGGGTAAATTTTTTACGAATGAAACGCATGGTTAACGTCACGATGATGTGCAGCGTTTTTTATGCTTAATCGTTTGAAAGTTAGGTAGTTTCAATAACTACAAATAACATGTGGCATTTTAATTTGCCACTTTTTGGTTAATCATTTAATATACTATTTCATAAAATAAAAAATACTCCGTAAATTCTCTTTTTTAAATTTTAAATTCATAAAGAATTGTTTAATTTATAATTACTAATATTGACAAAAAACACGTAGCATTTTCATTTACAATTCGTCATTTGTGATTTCAATAAATTATTTGTATTAATTTTCTCTGGCGCAGTGGTGCGAGTACTCGCTTTGCTAGCAGAGGTCCCGGGTTTGATCCCCGTAAGGGCGACTTTAGGAAATTGCATCTAATTTGTCTGAGTCTGGGCCAGTGGGAGGTTTCGGTCTTGGCTTGTTACCATCCTACCAGCTAAAGACGTACCGCTAAATAAAGAGATTTGTGTTCCAGTGCAATGCTGAGTAGAAACGATTAGACGTGAATTGCCTCTTGTCAGATTAACGCGTTCCATCTTAGACTTAACTAAAGTAAGGTAAGTAACAGCCTATTAACGTTCACAAGCCTCCTCACTCATATGAGAGATGGTTTTTATAGCATAAAACCACCACGCTGCTCCACTGAGGATTGGCAGGTATAGTACACAAGTGCACTTCCAATTCCTTCACTCTCATAGTCCGATTTGATTGCAATTCGACACGACCGGATTGAGATTCCAAATTCCCAACTTCGGGTATTTATTGAGAAAATCTTAATAGAAAACTCAATATCGATTTCGAATTGGTCCGATCCGGGCCTCTAACCCAGGACCTCATAACTGTGATCGAGCATACTAACCACTAGACCGATGAGGCAGCTTACAGGATATATTAAATTTAATCCTACAGTAATATAGGTAGTAATTGTCAATTTTGTTAACTCGTAAGTGTATTATTTAAACCAATTACAAATATTAAATGTTATCAACTCCAATCCCACTTAATCAAACTCAGTATTCAATCTGTTTCAATATCTCTTAATGTCGTCCAGTTCATGTCTGTTGGCTGAGTACATTAATAAACACAACTCCATTATTTCCTCAATCGAAAAGCATCGCCTTGCACGCGCATTAATGAGATCGCATTACGCGAGTTTATTGTAAAATGATACATTCCGCACTCGTTTTACAATGATATAAATACTAGAAAATCTATTTACCTTGTTATCTCTATATGTAATCTATCTATATATCATTTAAAGAGGCAACATTAGTGTTTTTGTTTGTAACGTTTTAAAAAAAAATTACAGAACCGATTAAAAAAAAACTACACCATTTCGCATTCACTCTTGACTCATAAATCCTTTTTATCAGTCTCCTTTCAGTCATTCTCTCTACATGCCCAAACCATCTAAGCATACCTTTCTCGATTTTAGTCAGTACGTCTTCTTTTATACCACAACGTTCTCTTATCACACTATTTTTCACTCTGTCACTCAGTTTTAATCCACACATACTTCTCAACGCTCTCATCTCTTAATTTGTTGTGGTATAAAAAAAGATGTAGTGACTAAAATTAAGAAAGGTATGCTTAGATGGTTTGGGCATGTAGAGAGAATGAATGAAAGGAGACTGACAAAAAGGATTTATGAGTCAAGAGTGAATGCGAAAGTTGGAAGGGGAAGACCAAGGCGAACGTTCCTGGACCAAATCCAGGACATTTTAAATAAGGGTCAGGTTAAGAGTACTCTAAACCGACGAACTTGTATGAAAGGTTTAATGAGAATGAAAGAAGCGAAGGAGATCTGCAAGGATCGTGGCAAGTGGAAGGATGTTGTCTCTGCCTACCCCTATGGGAATGAGGCGTGATGTTATGTATGTATGTATGTTCAACATTATAATACGAGTATGTGTTCGCAACTTTTCCCTTTCGTCTAGAAATATTATATTTTGATTAATTTAGAGTCTATATGTATATAAATAGTTAGTAAAATCGTATAAGAAATGTTATTGTCGACTCTAGAATATATATATATATATATATATATATATATATATATATATATTTGTTGGTTGTCTCGGAATAAAGTTATTTGTGCACTTAATGTAAGCCATGTGAATGGCGAATAATAGAACGCCAATCATAAGATGTACTTTTTTACGAATAAAGAGCCAACTAGCGTAGTTTGCTTGTCACAATAGTATCCGCGTGTCAGTCGTAAACACGACATATAAGAAAGCGAATTCGGCGTAAACTTTCCTGCTGAACACAGTTCGATCGCATTCATTATATCGTCTGGTGACAACCGGACGGCCGAACATTGGGTGAAGAGTCTGGTGGTATTTTTCATTGATCCTGAATCTTCAAGAGTGTAAGCTATCGAAGGGCTCACAGTATGCCTTTTGTTAAAGGATGTTTTTGACATATTTCATAAAATTATGTGAAGGCAAATCTAAAACTGATTGCGATATCTTATTAAAAATGCGAATGCTCAACCCGACAAATGATTTCTGAACTTTTTTCACTCTATAATAGGAATTACAAGTTCTTTTTTTGTTTCTTGTATTAAAATTGTGTATTTCACTTCTTTACTGTATAAGTGAATATTATCACGGATATATAAAATTACTAGCTAAACCCGCAACTTCGTCTGCGTGGAATATTTTTTGGTTAGCACTTTCATTAATTTGGGCAGATTGTTTTACAAATAAGAAAATAATAAATAGAATACTCGGCAATAGGAATATTCCTACCAAATTTCAAATCTCTACGCCTTATAGTTCAAGTTATATCAGGATGAGTCAATAGTTAACTCCCCCCCAACTCCCCCTTGCCCCCCCGAATACTCGAACATGCTAACCACTAGACCAAAGAGGCAGATCTCCTATCAGTCCTCCTCCACAAAACCCTCTCTCCTACGAGTAAGGAGGCCTGTGCCCAGCAGTGGGACGTTAATGGGGTGCTACTTACTTTTACTTACTAGAGCAATTCACTCACTCCCGTGGTTTTTTATATTCTTAGTAATACTTCAAGTTATAGAATGATTTCTCAATTAGTTTTTTCTTAATATAAGATTTAAATTTATTTAATGACATGTTTGTAACTTCTGGGAGTTTGTTATAGAAATGTATATAGTTACCCTTGAATGAATTGTCAATTTTATGCAACCTACTACAATTTACAGCAGCAGAAGTACTAAGTTCGGATCCCGGCAGGGTAAATTTGGGTCTAAGTCAGAACTGGTAGGAAGTTTCGGCCTGGACTAGTAACCACGCTATCCGCAAAGGAGTGCTGCCTAGAAAAAAGTGCCTACTTACAAAGCACATATTTCAGAAGTGAAACTTCTTTGGCAATCTAATTTTTAAGTTTTGTTTATATTTATAAAAATCGCAAACCTTAGATTTGCGATACTTAGAGGTAGGGAAAAAGAAAGAAATGTTAGAAATTTTATTGTCATTAAAATATTAAAAGTGTCGAATATTAATACAAACTATTTATTGAAATCTCAAATGACGTATTGTAAATAAAAATGCCACGTGTTTCAGAATTTAAAATTTACGAAATATTTTCTTTTATATTTTGAAAAATAGTATATTAAATAATTAAATGACGAGCAACTTTAAATGCCACATATTATATGTAAATATTAAAACTACCTATCCTTCAAACGAATTAACATAAAGCTGCACAGCTACGTAATGCTAATCACGCGTTTCATCCGTAAAGATTATACCCTCATGCGCCTAACTATACCATCACTTACCATCAGCTGTTAAACTGTCAGCGATAGAAAAACATCCCTCTAATGCTCCTCAATGAGAGATTAAGAGTTGAAAAATTAAAACTAAAATCTATGATTAAGACTAATAGTAGTTTACTGGTTACTACATTATCACAGGAAGTTATTGTTATTCATTTGCTAATATAGTCAGAAGTAACAATAAATAAATAACTCAGACTGAAATGAATATTTCATCACTAAAGTATAGGTAAGTCCTAGTTCTTTTAATAACAGAATAGTTTATATTTAATAAACTTTTATACCTTGACATCCCCAAACATTTCGACCAGGTCATGAGATCCGCTGCCCAATGCCAGGTGGTAAAGGATGTCTTGGTCCATAAGTTCGATGTTCGGGTTGCGCAGACGCACAGTTCCATCGGGATACCTGTATAACAACATTGCTTTTAAATTAGGTATTACATGGACTTATTTATTTTTCGAATAGACTAGTTTAACCGTGAACACGAAAACAATCATGTTTTCGAAACGCCAGAGCATTTATTTATTATGAAGTATAGTATAGTAAAAATAATATATTCAAACAAAACACGTATTAAAAACCCTTAATACACATTATTAGTAAAAAGGTAAGTAGCAGCCCATTAACGTCCCAATACTGGGCACAGCCCTTCTCACTCATATGAGAGAGGGTTTTTAGAGCATAGAACCACCACGCTACTCCACTACGGGTTGGCAGACATAGTGCACTCTCTATTCCTTCACTCTCGTAGTCCGATGTGACGGCAATCCGACGCGACCAGAGAGATATCAGGCGCAGGACTGACGGCTTAACATGCTCTCCGAGGCACGGGGTGGATCACACCGCCAACTTTCCAACTTCGGGCAAATAATCAGAAAATCTTAATAGAAAACTTTATTGATTTTTGAATTGGCCTCATCTCTATAGTCGAATAGTCGAACATGCTAACCACTAGACCAAAGAGGCAGTTCTCCTGTCAGTCCTCCTCCACAAAACCCTCTCTCCTACGAGTATAGAGGCCTGTGCCCAGCATTGAGACGTTAATAGGATGCTACTTACCTTTTGACATATATATACACAAATATACCCTGATCTGTCACATCGGTCTATGAGAGTGAAGGAATTCAGTGCATTTGTGTACTCAGCCTAGCGCAGTGGAGCAGCATGATGAGTCTATGCTCTAGAACCCTCTTTCTTATGAGTTAGGAGGTTTGTGCCCAGCAGTGGGATGTTAATGGGCTGCTAATGCTAATGAATATATGTATTTATGTACGTAAATTTATGTTTGTGATACAAAAGAAGACGTAGTGGCTAAAATTAAGGATGGTATGCTTAGATGATTTGGGCACATAGAGAGAATGAATGAAAGGAGACTGACAAGAAGAATTTATGACTCAAGAGTGACTGGGAAAGTTGGAAGGGGGAAACCAAGGCGAACTTTCCTGGATCCAATCCAGGACATTTTAAATAAGAGCCAGTTCAAGAGTACTCTAAACCGACGAATTTGTAGGAAAGGTTCAATGAGAATGGAAGAAGCGAAGGAGATATGCTAGGATCGTGGCAAGTGGAAGGACGTTGTCTCTGCCTACCTGAAAGGGAATGAGGCTATGAGTGTATGTAAATTTATGTTTAAGTACATGTAATATGGAATACACTAATATGTAGTTTGTAGATAACGCACCAACACCACTATATAGTCTATTAAAATATCCCACTTTTAGGGTTTCTCGAAGAGATTTATCTCACCTAAGGGATAAAATATGTCTACTACTTTTCATTTTTATTTCTAAGTAATATCATGAATGATAGTGGTGAAAAGTCCAAGAAAGTAATACTTATGAACATTATGTCAACATTGCTAGGTAAATAATCATTTAGAGTGAGAGAAATTAAATATTTATTTCACATTGTACATAAAAATAGCAATAAAATTACGAATATTAAAACTACGCTAACAAACTAAATACAATATATGGTATTCGCGTTTATTCCATCATTTTTCGATTATAAATGTACTATAGAAAATTTAAATATTTTTGAAGTGAAACTTCTTTAGGATACAATTTTTACTGATGATAGGCGTGATTAGCGTCACGAAGACGTACAGCGTTTTTAGCTGATTCCTTTGAAGGTTTGGTAGTTTTAATATTTACAAATAACACGTGGCATTTGAATTCACCACTTGTCATTTAATACACAATTTATCATAAAATAATAATATTTCATAAATTCTCTTTTCTAAATATAACTAATAATTTCTAATATTGACAAAAAAAACACGTACCATTTTTATTTACAATTCGTCATTTGAGATTTTAATATATTATACGTATTCATTTACGACACTTTTAATATTATAATGACAATTAAATTCATTTAAACCCTAACATATTATCCTCCTTTTCCCTCCCTCTAAGTCTTGGAAATTTAAAGTTTTAGATTTGTATAAATATAAACGAGACTTAAAAATTTGTTTGCCATAGAAGTTTAACTTCTGTGTACTGTGTAATGTGTTTTTAATGAAATAAACTCTTCAGCTTGATAATACTATACATATTATATAGATTCATTCATTAATTGAACACCACAAAAAAGGATAAAAGAACATATAATATAAAATAGATTCAGTGTGTAATTGGGCGGTCTTATCGCTAAATAGCGATCGCTTGCAGACAAATCTAAAGTTAACGAGACCGTTCTTGAAAGAAGAGGGAATATTAATACATTTGCAAAATTATTTCCCCATTTAACACTTCATAACAAAGTCTGAATTTCTGCTGAGAAAAACCGCAAATATTGTGGTTTATTAACCAGTATAATAAATAAATAAAACAACCTAATACTGCTCTCATCTGAATCAACTTCGTCCCTTTGCGTTTGATATTCTTCATCGTCGTCAAAAACTTTTCTATGCGGCTGGTGAATGCTTTGTTGTTCCGATGGATGCCATCCGTTCGTTTGGACACACCCATTATGTCCGTTTATACTTGCAGCTTTGGTTTGAGGCATTTTAGATTCCGGTTATAATGACTGGCGATAAAAGAAATATAATAAATTTGTTGTAACAGAATATATTTTTAAGCAAAAAATGGTTAAGCATTCGGCAAAGGATACTTTAAAACCCTGAGCATGTTTCGTCATGTTTTTACTAATCTATATATATACTAGCTGACCCAGAAAACGTTGTTTTGCCAAATAATTACTATTATCGCTATTGACAAATAGAAGTTGCTTATAGAAAGGTGAAAATTTTGGGGTTGTATGTATTTTTGTGTATCAAAAAAATTAAAAATTAAAAATTTTGTCAAAAAAAATAAAATATCTAATTTTGGGACGGAGCACCCTTAACATTTAGAGGTTTGAAAAAATAGATAGTAGCCGATTCTCAGACTTACTGAATATGCATAAAAAATTTAATAATAATCGGTCAAGCCGTTTCGGAGGAGTATGGGAACGAACATTGTGATGAACACGACAATTTTATATATTAGATAAGAGATATCCAGGTATCTATTGACTCATCACGATATCTCTGGACCCATAAAGCGTAGAGATTTGAAATTTGGTAGGAATATTACTTTGGCCGAGTAGAAGTCAACTAAGAAAGGGTTTTACGAAATTCCACCTGCAAGGGGGGTAGCGGGGATGTTAATTAAAACAATTCAAATTTTGACATCAAAAACAAATTAAAACTTCACATTTACAAGCTATATCTTTTATGGTATGCAAAACTTGGTCAGAATTTTTTTTTTACATAATGTAATCTTTCTAATATAAATTTCAGGAAATTCCACCCTTAAAGGGCAGTGCGAGTATGTTTCTTATTTGTGAAACAATTTGCCTAAATTAATGAAAATGCTACCAAAAAAATATAGCACGCAGACGAAGTCGCGGTTTCAGCTAGTAACTATAAAAAAATCAATTGTTGTTCATTAGTCTCGCTTAAACTCGGGAATGCTGGATTTAGTTAGTTACTTTGATTAATTTTGATTTTGAATTATATGTGGAAGCCCAGGGAAGGTTTAAAAAAAGAGTAAACATGAAAAATATGCTTGGAATATTGTAAAAAAGACAATTTCCCTTTCCCTTAGAAACTATTCTTACCTGTCAAACGTTGAATGTTCGTCCCGTTGTTCAGAAATCGAATTGAATTTAAAAATAATACATTTGTTTTTTTTTTTTCATTTGTTTTTGACATTTGACATTGACAACCGACAATTTATATATTTGACGGACTTTGGCGGGAATCTGGGCGTAAAAGGTCGCGTTTTTTAGATTACAAATTGTTTTTGTTCCGGTTAAGTTTTGACGACATTTTTTACTAAAGTTGAAACATTCTGCAATTATTATCATTCGGCTCTTTTATTGATTGATTCTGAGGCGGTACGAGTTTGCCAGATCAGTTAAAACAATTGGAATTGCCTAATTTTTACATATGAACATGTCATAAATGGTAAGTTAATTTACTTTTACACGTCTCGAAATCTTCTCAACAATCACTCTTAAATTAGTTATATTTCTCATTAAATACAATTTCTTTTTATACTTTTTATTACATTATCTTCAGTTAAGTTAGTAAAGTCTTTGGACTTTATGCAAGTATAGATAGTATTTATAT
Source organism: Elymnias hypermnestra (assembly GCA_015832385.1). Classification (NCBI taxonomy): domain Eukaryota; kingdom Metazoa; phylum Arthropoda; class Insecta; order Lepidoptera; family Nymphalidae; genus Elymnias; species Elymnias hypermnestra. The sequence goes on along the minus strand of JACTOM010000903.1, from coordinate 990,603 downwards.
AAATCACAATGGGAATATATGTTAAATGGTAACTTTGTAATCTCATTCAGGTTTATGCGTAATTTATTTTTCCGTAAACACATTTCTGACGCTAATTTTACCTTTTGCTAAGATTATTCCTATAAAATCCCAACGGAGGATTTGCCCACACAAGCAGACAGCCAGAAACGTTTCTAAACACGACATTGGCAACGTGCAAACAAGAACAACCTTGCGAAATTATCTTCATTTTAAAACTAACTCTGGCCGCGACTTTGTCAGCGTGTTTTTGAGTAGCATTTTTAATAATTAAGGCTAATTCTTTCACAAATAAGGAACATACGTATAATTACTTTAATAAACTATTTGCAGTCTTTCACTGCAACGAGTTTATAGTCCTTTCTGAGGCTCTAGATAATATCAGAACTTATATTTGAGAGTAACTTTTACAAACTTTGAATGTCATTTTTATTTATATCAAATCATTAACCTAAAAAGTAGTAGTTCAGTAGTTTCTTGAAAGATGAATTGCAATATTATGAATGATGGGAAGAAAAGATGGAACATGTTAAAGTGATATTGAAAGGACAGTGAATGCAGGCCATATGGTTAATGGTGCTCTTCACATCTTTATGCATAGGCAGATGGTGTCTCACAGGGCCAGACTGGATATGCATGGAGGAGTGTTGGCAGTGAAAGTTGGAAGTTGGCAGAAGAGGCATAAAAGTAAAATAAATGCGGTAGAGATGAGAGCGTTGAGATATATGAGTGGATTGAAACTGAGTGACGAAAGTGAGAGAACGTTGTAGTCTAAAAGAAGATGTAGTGACTAAAATTGAGAAATGTATGCTTAGATTGTTCGGGCACCTAGAAAGAATAAATCAAAGGAGACTGACAAAAAGGATTTACGAGTCAATAGTAAATGGGAAAGTTGGAATGGGAAGACCAAGGCGAACGTTTCTGGACGAAATCCAGGACATTTTAAATAAGGGAACAGTTCAAGAGTACTTGTATGAAAGGTTTAATGAGAATAAAAGAAGCGAAGAAGATATGCAAGGATCGTGGCAAGTGGAAGGATGTGGTCTCTGTCTACCCCGAAGGGAATGAGGCGTGATGTGGTTGATGAGGCTATGTATGTAGTTTTGGCGTTAAAGCGCGATAGCCAGAATTACTGTCGCATTTATAACATTAGGATCTCAAACTGCGTAAGTTCTGATATTATTAGTTAAACGAAATAATATCTTTATCAAAGGTCAAATATTCTATATACACAAACAATATATGTATAAACATGAAACACAATTACGAATTATTGTTGGCAAACAATTCGATCAAGGTCATCAAGACGCTATTTCATATCAATCTGCAATGTAATGAAAGTATTCAATACCTATTCTAGTGCAATCATTACAATATAAAAGGTAATGTTTTTACTTGGAAATGTCTTTTACCACTGAATATTCATTAGTAACTTATATCTTAACTATAAAATTTTTAAATAAACTAAAAAGCAACATATTTATTTAAAACATAGCAAATAAATAGAAAGTAAAAAGTAGAAAGGTTTTTAATTAAAAAAAAAATACGAATATTTATTCAAAATGTTCTCTGCTTTTTAAATGTTAATGAGACATCGTAAATAACTGTAAAAAATTTGATTTCAATAGGCTTTTTTGTAATCATTATTTCATCATTATATTTCGATTGCGTTGTTATTAAAAATATTTTTAAAAGTATCGAATTTACTTATACAATAATTAGTGAAATACTTTCGCTAATATTAGTAATAGATCATAAAGGCACTTACCCTTTTTCATTAATTTTTAACACAAATGATTACAACACTATAACACAATAGAGACACTGTAATAACGTTGTGATAGGCCAGCTTCTCAATAGCGAATAGTCAGACAACTTGCAGCCAAGCTCTCCAACAAACGTACACTCAAACGTTGGTATGTGCATAGTTCATGAATGAAACATGACTACGCACTCATAGTATTATTATAAATATATTTAGATAAAACTTGATGATGTCCGCGACTTTTTACAATAAGGAAAAATAGTTCAACCATTCTTTTGAGGTATTACAAATAAATAACTTTACTGCCCACAAAACAACTCAAAGCGCTTTGTACCTCACAGCAATTAGCAAGCTCTCTGTTCGGATAATCTCTTATTTCCTATAGGATAGAGTAATGTAAAAAAGGTAAGTGGCAGCCCATTAACGTCCCACTGCTGGGCACAGGCGTCCACGCTCATAACTATAAAAACTCAGTCTGAGTTTCTATAGCATAGATCCACCCCGCTGCTACACAGCGGCTTGGCAGGCATAGTAGACAAGTGCACTCTCATTTCCTCTCAATCAGACACGACTACTTCAATACTTCCAGGCACTGAAATGAAGCACGCCGCCAACGACACAACTTCGGTCAAATATTGCGATAATCTTAATAGAAAACTCAATATCGTTTTTTTAATTCATCCGATCCGAACCCAGGGCCTCATGTCTGTAGCCAAAAATGCTAACCACTAGACCAATAAGGCAAACAAATGTGTTAGTATTTCATAAATTTTGTAATCGAATGCGAAATACTTTATAAGGCAACAAATATCCAAGGTTTTATTGTCAGATATCTACAATAAGAAAACAAAAAATGTCTGTGTACAAAGACCACATGTCAGAAGTGAAACTTCTTTGGCTAACTAATTTTTAAGTCTTGTTTATATTTATTGAAATCTCAAATGACGAATTGTAAATAAAAATGCCACGTTCTTTTTGTCGATATAAGAAATTAATAATAAAATTATTGTTCTTGAATTTAAAATTTACCAAAGAGAATTTATGAAATATTTTTATTTTATGTTTTATGAAAAATAGTATATTAAATTATTAAAGGACGAATGGCAAATTATAATGCCACATGTTTTTTGTAAATATTAAACTACCTAACCTTCAAACGAATTAGCATAAAAAACCCGTAAAAATTTTACCCTCATGCGCCTAAAGAAGTTTCACTTCAAAAATTCCAAGCCTATAAAATTGTTAATAACTTTAGAACGGGATATATATTGAAGAAGAAGTTTCAGATGTCATTCGTCGGGTTAATCGTACGCATTTTTAATAAGATACCGCAATCTGTTTTGGATTTCAATGATGTTGAAGATTATTTAAGCACTAAATATGTTTGGACTTGATTCCTTTTGTGCACAGAAGCAAAATATTACACATTGTAACTTACAAAACCATATTTAAAAGAGTAACCGCTCAACTTGGATTTGTTGTCATCGGACAGACTACTGACGATTCAAAAGTAATTTTTGAGCTTCGAACCCATCAATATTTCATGTATAATATTAATTAATTTATACCTCAAATTTGGAGCAAAGGAATCTATTTTTGAATATTTTATACAGGTTTACTTTTAAGCCTGTATATTCTCCGCATTCCATACTATCTGGTAAGGGATGATAGATAAGAATTTATTCAGAGTTGACAAACTTGAAAATGAAAAAGTAAAACAAGTAAGTAGCAGCCCATTAACGTCCCACTGCTGGGCACAGGCCTCCTCACTCCGAGGAGCGAGGGTTTTTAGAGCATAGACCCACCACGCTGCTCCACTGCGGATTGGCAGGCATAGTACACAAGTGCACTCTCTATTCCTTCACTCTCATAGTCCGATGTGACGGGAACACGACATGACCGGAGAGAGGTCAGGCGCAGGACTGACGGCTTAACGTGCTCTCCGAGGCACGGGGGTGGATCACACCGACAACTTCCCAATATCGGGCAGATATTGAGAAAATCTTAATAGAAAACTCAATATTGACTTTTGAATTGGCCCGACCCGGGACTCGAACCTTCGGGACCTCATGTCTGTAGTCCAATATGCTAACCACTAGACCAATGAGGCAATGTGAATATAGATATAGAAGCAATATAGAAAATAGTTGCTTTATTCAACAGAGACATATTTTTACATTAACAGAAACGTTAAATGTTTCGCCTGTCATTAGACCAATGGTGTCGTAACAAATTGCGACTAACCCTTTTATGTGTGGTTTCTGGAGACGAAATTCAATTTATATTATTCTTAAATTCAAATTTTCTTTCTTTCTTGTTAATTTAATAAGTATTATAACGAAGCAAATAGTTTAAGTACGCTTAAGTTAATATTTTCCTTTTACACTTGCGAGTAGTCACTGGTCACTAAAATACGGCTTTGATTAGTTTAGGGGTCAGAATTTCACAGAAAAAATGTATTATAATGTATTAAAGCTTTATAAAGCTGAAATTGTATTGTTTTAACCATCGCTTCTAATTGTATGATGCGCCCTATATCTTGATTTGCCTACAATATAAACTGGGTTACCAGTTCCAAGAGGTCGTGTCAAGTTCACCTAGTTTTCACTATTCTGTGGGTTACAGTTTTGTTTACGGGAGCCACAATGCCTTCTTTATCATTCCTCTAAGATATTTAATTATAATATAGTTTATTATATAGATATACAACTTTATGTTGTAAACATGTTATAAAACAGATAGTAGAGATTCTTTAAAAGACAAACGTTCACAGGTTTACGTTATATGTAAAAATATATCTTTTATATAAGTGTCCAGCAGTGGGAAGTTAATGGGCTGCTACTGACCTTATTTTATAGGAAATAGCTCCTATTACAGACATTAACCCATCTATAAAGATATCTCTATTAAATGGAAGATATATTTAATGTTTTTATATAACAGCCTATAATATAAACATAAATATAGGTACATGTTAGTTGTAAGAACGTAATTATTTCATATGATGTATATCAGTTAGCTAAATTAGTGTTAGTTTTAGAATTATCGTAAGTTTTATGTTGTACTTACTCGTCGCGAAGCTCATCATTGTCGAAGGACATCTTTATAGATATACACTAAGCACTACACTACTATATGTATTGTAAATTGGTTTGTCCGTAGCGAGGGGTAGGCGGATCGATGGGTGCACCTTAGGAAATGCTGCGCGACTGTGGCCCGGCTTTTCTGCCCAGCTTCAACAGGGCGCGGATGCGTAGAAAATACTTGCGCAGTTGCCTACGGAGACAAATTTAATTTCCCTCCCCACAAAATCGTTTTATTTGCGTTGTATCTTCAATTTTTTTTATCACAAAATCCAAACGCGGAAATAATAGTTAAAATAAATGACCAAATATCATCAGTTTTGTAGATAAACAATGATTACTCAACGATTATTTACGTCACATTATCATTGGTTCGTTTCTATCAATTTTTGCGTCAAATTAACAATGTAAAATTAGTTTGCTTTTAAAGTCTATTCGGTCAGTGGATTTTGATATAACATGTGAGACTATAGAACGATCAGACATGACGATTTTTAAGGTTACGTTACTTTTTTGAAGTGAAACTTCTTTAGGCGCATGAGGGTAAATATTTTATGCTAGTTCATTTAATTATTAATATTTACAAATGACATGTATAATTAATAATTTAATAAACTATTTTGCATAAAATATTAATTGAGGTTAAGTATTTCTACTATTTAAAAAAAAAGCCACAAGGAATTTTAATTTAATTTTAACACTTGAGATTATATTATTTTTAAAACAATATAAATTGAAACGCATTTTAAAAATTCTCTTTAATTATTTTTATTAATTATTAAATTCAAATCATATTTCATTTTCAGATCCCAATGTTAAATATTGTAGTGCGAGAGTGTGAAACACTTTCATGTAAATATTGAAGATATAAATTGAAAAAATTAAATTTTATAATTTCTATTATATTTCGCCACTTTCAATATTTTAATGACAATTATCTTTAATACATTGAATTCCTAACATAATAACTTTCTTCTTTTCCCTCTCTAAGTCTCGGAAATTAAAAGTTTAGTTAGATTTGTATAAATATAAACAAGATTTAAAAATTCGGTTTTTTTCTTCTCACTTTTCATTTATTTTGCTGTGGTGCAAAAAGGGTAAGAAATTAACCTAACCTTCAAAAATGAAAAAGTTAGATTACTTTTTACGACGATGTCGTTTCCCAGCTATAAAACAAGGCTAAAAGATACAAACCTAACCTTAAAAAATTACGATTTTTAAGGTTGGATTAGTTTTTTTGCTCCGTTGGCGTTTCCCAGCGACAATAAAAGACTAAAAACAACTAAACTTAAGAGACCTCAGAAAACTTAACATAACGTAACCTTAAGAATTACGATTTCAAAGGTTAAATTAAGTTCCCATTTTTAGTTTTCCAGCGCCAATAAAGGGCTAAAAAAACTGTTTTTACAGTCCTACCGAAACTTCTACCGATTTAGGCCATATTTTACGCATTTTAGATCATCGGAAAATGATATTTCCTATAGATTTACTTTTTCTAACCGCAATTAAAGAGTTTCAGTTTACAATACTTCTTATATTTTGACGTGAATACGGCTTTAAAATCGCATCATTTAAAAAACAAAAGGGTAGAGTTTGTCGATGTAGATATATATCTATCACCTCCATCCGATATTCAATTACAGCACTGCATAGCTAAAGGATTAAAGAATTTATTACACTAAGTTATCAGGCTTGATACGCAACAGTGATTGGATTATGATCTAAGTCATGACCTCCCCCTTCCTCCTCATCTTTTGCTCTACAATAACCGCTTTAATATGTTTTAATAACGCTATATTAAGGTTTATTATTGCTGACATGTTAGCGCTTGTGTGATTTCATTTAATGGTAAATGATGATACAGTTTGTTCGCGATTAGAATGCAGTGAGTCATCACTGTAGCTCCGCCCCCTAATCAATCAAATGTTTTTAAATTACAAATTTACAGTTGATGAGTAATTTGAAAAGATTTGTTTGGTTAGGGGGACAAGCTATAATGATGAGTTACTGGATTCTTTACGCGAACAAACTGTAGTTTAAAATGGTAGGGTGTTTACGTGGAAAAAATGATCTTAAACCGCGTGTAGACGCTCGTTAAGAACGGGATTCCCCACATTCCCGCGAGATTGAGCTATACAAGCAAAAAAGATCTCGTACTGCGGTGTCTTCAAAACATTGAGTTTAAATTCGATACATATGTTCGCAATATATACGCTCATTAAGAACTGGGTTCCCCATATTTCCACGGAAAGCGAGTCTATAAGTGAAGAAATGATCTCATACTATCTCCAAAACTATCCATCCGACATAAATATTCCCTTCGCAATGTATACGCTCACTAAAAACTGGTTTCCCAGTATTTTCACGGAAACAGGGTATATAAATGAAGAATGGATCTCACACTGCCTCCAATACTATTCATCCAATTGAGTTGCAATACGGCATAAATATTCCTTTCGCAATAAAACGCTCACTAAGAACTGGGTTCCCCATATTTTCACGGAAATGGGGTATATAAGTGAAGAAATGATCTCACATTGCCTCCAAAACCATTCACCCCATTGAGTTACAATACGGCATAAATATTGCTCTCGCAACGTAACGCTCACCAAGAACTGGTTTCACCATATTTCCATTAAATCGGGCTATATTTACGGAAGACAATTATTTACTTAAAGATCTTCCAGACTGTTTATCTGATTGATTTGAAATTTGGTATACATATTCTTATTTTTTATTTATTTTATTTAAAACTTTATTGCACACTTTTAAGAAATAACAATACAACTTATGTAATATAAAAAGAACCAGATAATTAAGAAACAGGGTGCGCAAAGGCGGTCTTATCACTAAGAGCGATCTCTTCCAGACAACCTTTGGTGGGAGGAACAGAACATAGGAAGGGGAGGTGCAAATAACTTTAAAAGAGAAAACTTGACTCAGTTTTACTCTACTTAAACAAAACAATAAATATAATTTCACATATAGCGCAATATATAATTCATAAAATACTATACAACCATATTATACATATATATAATTACACAACTATATACATACATATATATAAATATAAGATTAAATATATATAAATATGTATAAATATATATAAACATACACCATACAATAAATTATGCGAACTTAAACGAGTTACACTTTATACATCAGCGGATAAATAGTGGTTTTTTAAGCGATGTTTGAAAATTTGTAATGAGTCAGATTGACGGATGTGTACTGGGAGGGAGTTCCACAGTGTTATGAATTTAACTGTGTAGGAGTTCGTGTATGACTGTGTGTGGCTAAAAGGTGTTACAAGCATATCTTCATATTGGGAACGGAGATTTGACTTGTTCTCAGACATATAATGGAAGCGTTCTTTAAGATAGGCTGGATACTGCGGATTATAAAGTACACTATATAAGAGCGATAAGCCATAAAAGTTTTTACGGAGTCTGACAGGTAGCCACTCAAGTTGTTTGCGGTAATTTGAAATATGGTCAAACTTGCGGAGGCCGAAAATAAATCGTATACACAAATTTTGTAAACGCTCCAGCTTATTTAATAGTTCCTCAGTTAAATCCGGATAGCATGGTCCTGCATAGTACAAAATCGGTAACAGTAGTGACTGAGCTAGCAGGATTTTAGTTTTAGTGGGTAGCAGGTGCTTCCATCGTCTTAGTGAACTAATACAAGAGAAAATTTTACGACTCACTTCGGATACTTGCGGTACCCACGAAAGAGTGTTGTCGATTAAAACACCTAAACTCTTGACTGTGGTATTGTATGGTAGAATTTGCCCACCAAGCAGTACCGGAGGTATATTTGAGTTTAGTTTAGATAAAAGTTTCTGTTTGCCAATCAAAATTGCCTGTGACTTGGTAGGATTTACTAATATACCATACGATTTACACCACTCGCTAATTTTAGTTAAATCAGAGTTTAATATCTGAACAGCGCTAATAATACAATCTATAGAAGCAGTATTATAAATTTGCAAGTCATCGGCATAGAAATGGTGTTCTGAAGAGATAACCGACGTAATTGAGTTAATAAAGATAGAAAAGAGGAGAGGAGATAAGATACCACCTTGTGGAACACCATAGGAAGTATATAAGAACGATATTCTTCAGCAACGTAAACGCTCAACATGAACAGGTTTCCCTAAAAAAGTAAAACGATCAATTATTGCAAGGTCTCCCAAAACTATTCACCCAATTCAGTTGAAATTGAATATGTATACTGCTACCTTAATGAAAATGCTCATTAAGAACGGATTTCCCAATAACCCCATGGGTTCGGAAACTACGCGGGTAACAGCTAATCATTAAATAAAAAATACATCTAATGCTTTAACACTTTATTTGAAATAAGTTTATATCAATACAATGGCAATAACACATTAATATTGTACCATTTAAAAACGTTTGTTACATTTGAAAAGTAAAGAACACGAAAGCTTTAGAAAACTGTTAGCAATATGATTATTTTCTGTAATTATACAATAAAAGTTTTCTAAAAGGAAATCAAAAGATTTTCTAACAGTTGTATAGATATATAAGGAGTTGTACAAATTAAAGCTAAGTGTGTTAAAAAAATAATTTAAAAAAAAACACCTGGCAAGGCAGTGAAACAAAAAAGGGAAAATATAGTATAATAGGTAAAATCACCAATGCATTATATACAAAAAAAAATGTGATCAGAGTATAAAATACGTACGCCTCATTTCGTCGATGACTAGTAGTTAAGGAAATTATCCAAAAAAAAAAGTAAAAAAAATCATTTGGAAATGCTTAGGAAGTTTACTCACAGTCCTATAGTTACTAAAAATCTATGAAAGCGCTACACTTAATAAAATATTTCATCCGAAAAAAAAAAATATTACCTAAAATCTATTATATCTATAAAACACTGGCAATATTATATGGACGCTGGAGAGCAAACACATAGTAGCCTGCAAAATGTTGTTTAAATGAAATGAAACCTTGGGATAATGCCCCTAAAGCCCATCCGATCTGTTTAGCAATAAAATTTAGTGTCCAAAATTATTAGTTCTTGGGTCGGCGAATTTTTCATATAGCAGTCCCACAAATGTTATGAAAATATTGGCGTGGGCCACAAATATTATGGAAATATTGGCACGGGCCACAAATGTTATGAGGATGTTGGCACGGGCCACAAAATGTAATGGAAATATTGGCACGGGCCACATACGTTATTAGGTTGTTGGCACGGGCCACAAATATTATGAGAATATTGGTGCGGATCTCAAATGTGATGAAGATATTGGCGGGGCCACAAATGTTATGAGGATGTTGACACGTGTTACAAAATGTTATGAAAATGTTGGCACGGGCCATAAAATGTTATTACAATATTGGCACGGGCCACAAAATGTTATGAGGTATTGGCACGTGTCACAAAGGTTATGGGGATATTGGTACGGGCCACAAATATTACGGGGATATTGGCACAGACCACAAATGATATGGGGATATTGGTGCGGGTCTCAAATGTGATTAAGATATTGGCGGGAACATAAATGTTATGAGGATGTTGGCACGGGCCACAAAATGTCATGACAATATTGGCACGGGCCCTAAAATGTTATGGGGATATTGGTAAGGGCCACAAATTTTATGGGGATATTGGTACAGGCCGCAAATGTTATGGGGATATTGGTGCGGGTCTCAAATGTTATCAAGATATTGGCGGGGCCACAAACGTTACGAGGATATTGGAGGGGTCACATATGTTATGGAGGATATTGGCACAGGCCAATGTAATGGGGATATTGGCACGGGCCACAAATGTTATGTGGATATCGGTGCGGGTCACAGATGTTATGAACATATTGGTGCGGGCCATACTTCATATATTTTTTGCATTTTTGTAGCGTTACTTACATTTGAATGGGTATTAATTGCGCGGGCCGCGCCGTAGTGGCTTACGGGCCGCTGGTTGCCGACTCTTACACTAATCAATAAATACGGAAGGTATAATTATTTTTATGAAAATATTTTATGTTGAAAAATTTTGGATTTGAGGGTTACTAAGTTTCCAGCGTCGATATATATAGAAGTTCAATCGCAATAATGCAATTGCACACGCACACACTTACACACAAACTGCATATGTATATACAGTGGAATTTCGTTAACAATGTTAGGGGAAATACTAAAAATTTCGAGCAAATGAGTCTGACTAATAGATAACAAAGAATAGAAGCGGAAATACAATTTCCAAATGTATTTTTAGAATTTAAGAGTTTGACGTGACGTGATAACGCCATACGAAGACTTTGACGAAAAATTGTTGTAATAATCTATAGAATTAAGCCGATCGCGCCTCTCCATCGCTTGAACCGCTATCTCTCTTGCACGCTCTGTTCAGGTGGAACGTGACAATGAGTCATGCTTTGCAGTGCGTGCAACCATCGGTTTATAAGGTTACTAACCTAAGATTTATAAGGTTTCATTAATCTATTACATGTTATTAGTATCCAAAATACAGTTATTTTTCAATCAATCTGAAGTTGTAGTTACAGATCACTCGATTTTATAGAAAAGAGTTCGGGGAATATCACGTTATATCATCCTTTTTTAAAACACAGGCGACTTCAAAAATGATTAAAGTAACACTCACACACACAAACAAGCCTGGTAAATGTTTACACTTACATAGTAATTAAATAATAAATGCCATTTATGGCGCAATCTAGGAATGGGTGAATGACGTGGCATATCACAATAGAAGCACTCGAGCAATGGTTACTTCACTATCTTTGTAAATATGTATTAGAACTTCAAAAAGACAAAATAAGCTGGATCTCGCAGGACCAGATGACGATAACAACAATTATGACGCAAATGATAAGTCGCTGGTAAATAATTAATAACTGGTCCTATTAAGAAAATCGGATCTACAAAAACACAACCAGGAAGTCAGGTTAGTTTCATTTAAATCTCGTCAACCATGACCCAAATTTGACACATCAGATTTTAATGTTTCAATCAATGCAAATGTGGAAAATATTAACAATTATATATCATAAGTTATTGGGACTTGTTACCGGCGAAAACTTTAAAACTAAAACGACAATATAAAAATGTTGGCTTTATAATAGATTTGGCAATTGGAAGGTGTGTCTGATATCTAAATGAACTGTTCACTTTGCTTCAATAACGTAAAAAAGATTGAAAATCATATTTTTCAATTATCTTTTTAGGTTTTTGGAAAGTTAATAAAAGATCAAATTTAGAGATAACACATTACTGAAGTAGACCTTAGTTGAATGAATAATTTACATGATGAAGCTTTGGCAATATCTTGTTGTTTGTTTCTCATTTCGTCAAATAAACCCAATAAATAATCAAAAACATATCGCTATATTCATATTCGATACTTATGACTTCAATGAAGGAGGATGTTAGAAGATTACTTTTAAAATATATAATATTCAACCCCTATTTATTTCTTAATCTTCAGCGATAAGATTTTAGTTAACGAATTGTTATGGAGACATCCTATCAAATCGGATTCGGAAAAAAATATATATAGCGTCATGTAGATTTAACAAAGGCATATGTTAGAAGTTCATCTTTAATAAAATTATTAGAGACTTATATTTTAATTAAATGTTCACGTTCATTTTTTATTAGAAATGAATCCCAAGTCTTTGCATTTGGAGTTACATATGACCTTTTTTTTGTTAAGAGGCCAACCGTAATAAACTGAAAGCGCTATATTACCCTATTGGCCCTACGTATAAACGGTCAACTTTCCTTTTAGATATGTTGCCGTTTTTGGAATTATAATGATCATTACACCACACATATCTATTTTTTAATTTAAAATCATCATAAATATGTTAAAACATGATGCTCAATAAAACATATCATTAGTACAAGGGTACAATAGTATTTAATCGGAATTTTTAAAATAATAATTTTTTTATGTGAAAAACATTTTAAGCAAATGAAAAACAAGTTATGTAACTATAAACGCCCAACGACTGGTCGCCATGTTTGTTACGTCACAATATCTGCGGGTATGCCAACAATGGGTTGGTGTCCTCCATGGCCCTATATGGAGCTCCAGTATGGGCGAATGGTCTGACCGCCCGATCCGAACCCTATTGCGCCAAACGCAGCGGGCTGTAGCGGTCAGAGTCATCAGGGGACATCGCACAGTCTCTTATGAGGCGGCCTGCGTCTTGGCTTGCACACAGCCTTGGAGGGTAGAAGCTGAGGCGCTCGCCATAGTGCACAAAAGGAGAGAGGAGGAACGAGCAAGCGGGGAGTTTCCTCGACCTGCTCAAATTCGGCGGTAGTATAGGCGAACACAGGCGACCCTGACTACCTGGTGGCGAGAGTCACTTAGCACTCCAAGTGCGGGTCGGGTGACAATCGCGGCGATTCTGCCTGTCTTGTAGGAATGGTGCTCTCGAGGCTTCAGGGTCATTACATTCCGCCTTGCACAGGTCCTATCCGGCCACGGCTGTTTTGACAGAGACCTGTGCAAGGTGGTAGGTCGCGTACCGACCGTGGTGTGTCACGAGTGTGACTCTGACACGACCACTCACACGCTGATATGTGCCTTTTGCGAAGAAGTGGTGTTGCAGAAGGAGAAGGCTGAGCTTTCGACAGAGGAAGACGTGTCCACTCCCGCCATACCCAGAAGAAGGCTGGGCAGGAGACGTGCGGCTCACGATCGTCGACTCCCTCCCTAGGAAGTGACCTCTGTGCAACGGGTACAGGGCTCGTTGTCCACATAGAGATGTCCCGGAGGTGGCTGGTGGCGTGCCAGGTACTCTAGCCACGTCGCCTTTGCAGAGCATGGTCGGATGACAGCCGACACCGAGTTGGGGCCGTTGACAGGGGTATTGTCGCCGGCGCGAGCGTGCAACAATGGTCCCACGGCATCGTCACTGCGACGTGTCAGAGCACCATCAGGTTTTAGCCGGTATTCATGAGGATTTTAAAAACATTGTCGACGAGTTCTCCGTACTCGGTTTATAAATTCTTTTTTAATTTAATATAGCTCTTTAATTTTAGATTTTATACTTGACTCTTTATACGTAGGGACCATCGATAGTACACAGATCTTAGGTAAAACTTACTACAAAATACATAAGGCTAATAGCAGAAGAACGGCCTAATCAAATATTGTAAAAAAAAAATAGTTGCAATGCCAATCGTCTTTTGGATACTGTCTGATTACACTTTTTTAATTTTTCTTTTTATTGTGGCACCGTCAAGTGACAGTAGGTATAAAAGACTACTTTTTATACTATTTATTTATATACTCTTTATTGTACACAGTACAAAAAAAAATTACAAACTATAAGAGAGGCATACGTAACCACAAAGCAAATGTACAGAAAGGCGGTCTTATCGCTTAATAGCGATTTCTTCCAGGCAACCTTAAGAAGGAAATTTCTGAGATCATACTAGTTTTCACCAGAACGAGAAATTCCATAGTAAGCCTTTGGGATTTATCATTCTCTACTAACTTCAGATTAATGTAGAGCGAATTGTGATTGAGTTTAAAATTAAAGGTAAATTAAAGTAGCAGACCATTAACATCCCATTGCTGGGCACAAGCCTCCTCACTCATAGGAGGGAGGGCTTTTTATTGTGATTGAGTTTAGCTAGTGTTTTAATAAAACCTCGAATCTTATTTCCTCGCATCGCTAGCAGATATCCGGGTTTCGATACCTATAGGACAAATTTAATAAATTCCAATTTCTGATTTGTGATTCTGTAATGATGGAAGGCTTCAGCCGTTACCAACCTACCAGCAAACACAACCTCCAATGAAAAATTACATTGTGATAAGTGTAAAAACCATAAAAAGCTTGTTTAAAAAAAAATTACATAAAAAAACTAAGTTTTCAGTATAACGATATATTCCAAGCACATAATCAATAGCTGAGTAATCCAGAGTACGTTTGGGTTTAATTATTCAATTAATATTGACAAAAATATTTACTTGAAATTATCATCATAATTTAATAGATAGGCCGTTCTTGCTTTTATAACCTCAATCAGTTTTTTTTCTAATTTGTAAAACAACTTAAAACTACAAGAGCATTTCATTTATGTATCTAAAAATTGAGATAACTATTACAACTAAAGGGAATTTGATCTAATAGAGATAGTTTTTCCTGGGGAATATAGCATGAGGTTCCTTATAATTGGGATCCGGTTGATTGCGGTAACGTCGAGCCAGCCATACTGCGAATAGCTGGAAATTTAAAAAGTTAATTTAGTATTTTCTTAATAGCTGGGCACCTGCCTCCGCGCTTATAGGAGATAGACTTTTTAAAGCATAGACTGGGGTATGCGGGTTTCCTCGTGATATTTTCCAAGATTCTTTTCATATAGAGAACCTTAGTGCCTGCCCAGGATGTGAGCCCATGACTACTATGAACAAGAATTCATATGTGTGCATACAAAATACACATACCAGAAGTAAAACTTCTTTGGCAAAGTAATTTTTATGTCTTGTATATATTTATAAAAATCTTAAACTTTAGATTTCCCAGACCTAAGAGGAAGGGGAAAATTGAAGATATGTTAGGAATTTAATGATTTTAATTGTCATTAAAATGTGGCGAGAATTATAATACTAATGATTTAAATGTCAAATGGCGAATTCCAAATAAAATTGCCACGTGTTTTTTGTCATTATTAGATTTTTTATTAATTTAAAATTTAGAAAAGAGCATTTATGAAATATTTTTATTTTATGATAAATAATATATTAAAATATTTCATGACGAGTGGCAAATAAAAATTCCATATATTACTTGTAAATATTAAAACTACCTAACCTTCAAACGAATTACTATTAAAAAGCTGCATGCTTCTTCGCCTAAAGAAGTTTTACTTCAAAAAAAATTACAACCACATAATTATACAATATATAGAGGCGCGGGAAAGAACTAAATTTCAAGAAACATTTAACGTACATATAAACAAACATACACATCATTAAAATAAATCAAAATTTGATTTAGACTATAAAATGTGCTTACATAATTATACAATCTTGATGACTGTATCAAGTTTCACAAGTAAAATTATTTAATAATACATCAAATATTAGCGATTATATACATATTTTTTCTCATTTTTCGTACATTTTTGTACAATTAAATTCTGAATTCTGAATCTGAATGAAATATGATGTATGTTTAAAATAATAACTAAGTGTTCACTTGTAAAAATTAATAAATAGCTATTAAACAGTAATTTTGCTATATGTTGCTATAACAATGTGCAAAGCCAGTACTGAGCGTGCAATTTATCTTACTGAAAAACCTAGGGCGAATACAGAGCACTTAATGTTTGGAATCTAAGATTTACATTGTCCAGAGAGAGAGTTTCAGAGAGTCGCGAGTAAAAGCTAGAGCAGTTAATATAATGATAGTTCATTGTGTATACATATTTGAAAACTTCCAAAAAGTATCGACACTTTCAAGAAAAAAGTGATTACGCAGTCATAAGTAACATGGGTTTCTTTGGAAAGACATCATAAATAACACAAAAACAGTACATACATAAATATGTGTGTGTGTGTGCGCGCGTACGTGCGTGCATGTTGTGTATGTGTGAGTTTATGTGTTGTTTATTAAAGGTGAAAAGTTGCAACCTAGAAGAGTAATACTTATTCTTACATTTTTTTTAAATAAAATCTTCAATTTATCGCTAGAATAAACAAGTTCAAGGGCAATAGAGATTCTACTGTAACAACTATAACATAATGACCATATGTAACGAGTCAAAAGCCTACATGCATAAAAAAAATTTGCAATTATTTGTATAACAGATAATGTTATAAATAGTGCAACATGCAACAAAAGACGTGCTTTAATAAGATTCATGCACAACTACTCATCCACCTTAAACCATAAACTCCTTCAGAGAAATGCACTGGGGTTAGCACGCGGATCCTTTTGGTTACGATATCTTACTGTCAACCAAACACCCAGAAACTGGAAATAACCGCCGTTTTGTTAGTCACAAGTCACCAAAGTTGCATTATGTAAATAAATGGTTAGACACAAATGAGACGGCATGATAAAAAAAAATCCAAAAAAATTGTTAGATTTTTCCCAATTTTTCTTTCGTGATAAAACAATGTATTTTACAGATTTTATTTATATTTTGATTTTATATATATCATTTTAATATGATTAAAATAATTAGAAAATTATTCTCAATCTATATCAATAATTTACAAAGGTATTTTATAGAACCTTAACTTTGTCACCTCACATTTTTACTTATATACATTTTACTCTACTTCATTATCATTTTTATCGTATTACTTTAATTAGTATAGTAATAATAACATCAGTTTGATTTTAGCTTTAATGAGACTTTCTATATTTTTATTTTTGTATCTAATTTTAACTTAATTTTAATTTTGTTTCGTTTTATATGTATTTTATATTAAATTGAAATACATTTTATATAATTGAAATAAATACTACTACTACTACTACTACTACTCCCTTTGCCTTTTTCCGCTATACGGGGTCTGCTTTACTTATAATGGCTTTAGAGCGTCTCTTTTATTTAAACCTAAATATTTTATGTCACATTCGTCAACCAGGTCTTAAACGGTCAACCGCGTTGTCTTTTCTTTATATCCTTAGAAATACATTTTTTTACAATTTGGTCTTCAGTCCTGCGCATTATATGACCATACCATCGCCGTCGCGATTCTGATAGTTTATTTTCAATAGGCGCCACACTAAATGTTCCTCTAACGTAATTGTTGGGTATTTTATCTTTTAGTGTAACTCCCGCCGAACATCTAAGCATTTGCATCTCAGTAGCATATATAATTGAATATGGACCCCCTTCTTTCTTGTAAAATATGAAATTTCTATGGGCCCCAGTCCTAATTAAACTCTTTTTATCTATTTATTTACAAGTCGCGCCACCATAATAGAAAAATAGCATCTATTAGTAGTTTTTTTACAGTATTTTATTTACAACTAATATTTATAAAAGCAACTTATATTTATGTTATTGACACAAAAACAAGAACATACATACATAGCCTTACACCTCATTCCCATAGGGGTAGGCAGTGACCATGTACTTTGACTTGTCACGATTCTTCCATATCTCACGGTTTTTTCATTCTCATTTAACTTATCATAAAAGTTCATCGGTTTAGAGTACTCTTGACCTGACCTAAACGTTCGCCTTGATCTTCCCCTTCCAACTTTCCCATTCACTCTTGACTCATAAATCCTTTTTGTCAATCTCCTTTCATTCATTTTTCTACGTGCCCAAACCATCTAAACATACCTGTGTCAATGTGAATCCCTACTTCTTCTTTCTCAATTCTCTTTCTACTATACCACAACATTCTCTTTCTACTTTGTCAGTCAGTTTCAATCCACTCATACTTCTCAAAGCTCTCATCTCTACCGCATTTATTTTACTATTATGCTACTTCTGCCATACCCAACAAAAACAAGAAACTGAATTTAAAATCCTGTGTCTAGAAATAAACTAGGTATAAGCTAGAAAACTTGTTGTACGTACATAAAAACATTGACTTTTTTAATAAAAAGATGAATGTACATCATATATCTTACGAAACAAAAACAAACTTGCTATAAATACTAGCAGGCTGCATAAAATTAACAGCTCATTTAAGGAAAACTGTATATGTTTCTATGAGAAACTCCCACACAACGTTTTAGAGATATCAATTAATAAATTCAAAGTCTTTGTCAAAAGAAAGTTGATAGAAAAATCGTATTATAAGTTGCAAAATTGCTTAGACGATAGAAACGCGTGGGAGTGAACGAATTGTTGTAATGATGATACACATATAGCATCACGCCTCATTCCCATAGGGGTAGGCGGGGGCCATGCATATTTCCTTTGCTTCTTTCATTCTCATTAAACGTATTATACAAATTCGGTTTAAAGTACTCTTGACCTGGCCCTTATTCAAAATGTCCTGGATTTGGTCCAGGAACTTTCGCCTTGGTCTTCCCCTTCCAACTTTCGCATTCACTCTTGACTCATAAATCCTTTTTGTCAGTCTCCTTTCATTCATTCTCTCTACATGCCCAAACCATCTAAGCATACCTTTCTCAATTTTAGTCACTACATCTTCTTTTATACTATAACGTTCTCTTATAATGATGACCAAAATAACCGACTGCGTTTGTTGAGTACCATCATCAGACGTACATTAGAATTAGAGTGTGAAAAAGGACAAACAATATTATTTGAGGATTCCAAAGTAATATGCCTACTTGAATAAAAATAATTTGATTGTATATTTTTAAGTAGTGATTTTTGACTTAAGGGCATTAAATTTCAACGGTACAGTGAAAAGTTCTGTCCTCAGTCGACACTGCTGGAGGTAAATGCTCGATAGAATGGAAAAATAATTGGTAAAAGTATTTTACAAAAGAAAAAAAAAACTGTCTGAAATATATGAATATTATTATTACATACTCAATTAANCCTGACCCTTATTTAAAATGTCCTGGATTTGGTCCAGGAACTTTCGCCTTGGTCTTCCCCTTCCAACTTTCGCATTCACTCTTGACTCATAAATCCTTTTTGTCAGTCTCCTTTCATTCATTCTATCTACGTGCCCAAGCCATCTAAGGATACCTTTCTCAATTTTAGTCACTACATCTTGTTTTATACCACATCGTTCTCCTATAATGATGATGGTAACAAAAAAAATAATAATGATGGAAACAAAATAAAAACCAAAATAACCGACTGCGTTTGTTGAGTACCATCATCAGACGTACATTAGAATTAGAGTGTGGAAAAGGACAAGCAATATTATTTGAGGATTCCAAAGTGCTGTAATATGCCTACTTGAATAAAAATAATTTGATTGTATATTTTTAAGTAGTGATTTTTGACCTAAGGGCATTAAATTTCAACGGTACCGTGAAAAGTTCTGTCCTCAGTCGACACGGCTGGAGGTAAATGCTCGATAGAATGGAAAAATAATTGGTAAAAGTATGTTACAAAAGAAAATAAAAAAATTTTGTCTGAAATATATGAATATAATTATTACATACTCAATTAATCTAGAGGAACTTTTCTAATTTATTTCTATAAAATTAATATTTTAGACGTACGATTGCCACTGATTACGTATCCCCTTTATTTACCACCTGTACTACGAAAACGTCGTTATATTATCTACAAAACATTAAAAATTATTTTAAAATAAATCTGTAAAATACGTTGCTTAATCATCAAAATATTTATTAGAATAATGCATTAAATCTGCGAAGTATAATTAAAATTTTAAAAATACGCCATCTTTGTCATTGGAATATATATAACAATCCTTTATGAGTTCCAAAACATAAGATCTTACTGAATTTTCATGCTTGTGAATGTTAATAATACAAAAAGTAAATTAATCTATAAATGAAAAAAATTCGTTGTTTGTAAAGTCGGTTTACTGACGATAATTTTACATAATATAATAAGAAAACATTAATGAAAAATTGTTAAACAAAAGGAATTAGGCCGATGGTGCCTCTATATCGCTTGTTCCACGCTCTTGCTGACACGCTCAGCTCAGGTGGAACGTGACAATGAAGCAAGCTTTGATTTATAACACGTTAATCACGTCAAAAGACAACTTTAGTGTTATATGTTTTTCTAGAATATTCCATTCTACAACCAAATACAACACAAACATACAATATTTGTTATATTTTCAATGTAATCTCATCAAAGTTAATATCGAAATAAAAACACAGATAGGTTATCTATTTTACAACCGTTTACGCAATCAATACAGTGTGCTTCCTATCAATGTATATTTATCACATTCTGTTATTTACTTTAGGGATTAGTTTGTGCAAATAAGTTATGTAAAATGGCAGTAAAATACCTCAGTGAAACTGAAGAAAAGTCCAATACCACCGCATAATTTGAATGCACTGTCTATAGTCTTCTTAAGATTCTTAATACAAGGACCGCACCAGCAATCAGGGGTTACCTCCATGTTTGAGCAACAAATCGTCTGAAAATTTACAAATTTATAAAAAAATTACAAATTTTTGATTGCATACAATTTCAATGAAAATGTATGCGATCCTATTTTAATACTAGCATCGGCCTGCGAAAACATCGGCTTCGTCTTTAGAATTGTATAGAAAAAAGCTAATTACTCAATTTTATTAGAACTGCGTCATTGGTCTGGTTAACATGGTCGGCCACAGACATGAGGTCCTGTTCGAGCCCCGGGTCGGGCTAATTCTAAAGTGGATATTGAGTTTTCTATTTAGATTTTCTCAATATTTACCCGAGGTTATGCAATTAGTGGGGTTCTCCACCCTCGTGCCTCGGAGAGCATATTATGCCGTCGGTCCTTTGCCTGATCTCTCTCCGGTCGTGTCGGATTGCCGTCACGTCGATTTATGAGAGTGAAGGAACAGAGAGTACACTTGTATACCATGCCTGCCAATCTGCAGTGGAGCAGCGTGGTGGGTCTATGCTCTAAAAACCCTCTCTCATACGAGTGAGGAGGCCTGTGCCCAGCAGCAGTGGGACCGTAATGGGCTGCTACTTACCTTACTAAATTTTAATACAGAAAATAACAATTTTTGTAATGATTTTAGAGTGGCGAAGGTTGAGAAAGCATACACATTTTTAAATAAAATACCGCAATCATTTTTAGATTTTCTTTCGCTTAATTTTAAGAAATATGACAAAAACATACTTTTACTCAAAGCTTAATATAATGTTGATGAAGGTAAATATTACACATTGTAATATACAAAACTATATTTAAAGAGAGTTTCCACCGAGTTTCAACTTTCTGAACCGGCGGTAGCTTTGTTACTAACGGACAGACCCACTAAAGATTCAATAGTGCTTTTTAAGCCTACTCGAATAAAGAATATGCGTTTTAAATGTTCTTGCTATATATCAATTATCATTAATATTGGTCATGCTATTCTGGACTTATAATGGGATATTCATTTTTGCAACTTTTGTTCCATAACATGTTACCTTCTCAATTATATAGAAAAATACATTTTATACTATAAAGATACAATCACAATTCACAATAAAAAATTGTATAAGAAAACAATATGCAAGTTTAAAAATAAACACACAATAGTATGATGTAAACAATCAAATAAAGGAAATACTTTTTATATTCATACAAAAACATCAAAGTGACAATAATAGATCACTAATTGAATTTAAATAAAAACTTATAATGTATTTTTATTTCAATTTACAATTACATTTCTTGGAAACCACAAAATTAAGTAAAACGTTAAAAATAGCCCATCACATTCAGACCAGTAGATAATTCTACTGTTTAATACGAATACCAAAATGAGAATATTATTAATTCAAAAAGCACTTTTGAATCGTCAGTAATCTGTCGGTTGGTAACAAAACTACCATTGGTACAGAAAGTTGATTACGCTGAAAAGAAAGCGGCAAGATACATCTCTATTACTCTTTTAAATATGGATTTGTATGTTACAATGTTTAATGTATGGCTTCTGTGTGCAGCTGGAATTAAGTCCAAATATTTGTAAATTATAAACAAACTTTTAGTAATGTATGTTTTGATCATATTTCTTAAAATAATGTGGAGGCAAAACCAAAACTGATTGTGGTACCTCATTTAAAATGCACAAATACACAATATGTAATACATAATACTTTGGTGAAATAAATAACATTAGAATGTTGCTTACTAAAATTAAAATGAGCAGATTTCTAAAAACACTATTATAGAAAACTTATTACTCAATTAAAGATTTTTTAGAGCAGACAATGACATTCAAGATATTGAATATTACTAATAAAAATTATTTATTACAAATACACATTTCATATAAATAATAAATGTTAAGAAAGACTGACTGAAAAGAGAATAATATTTATTAAAGAAATTAATTTGTTAATGAAATATAAGTACTTTTAAGGTTGAAATTGTATTATATATAACTGATACTATTTTACACTATATATTAAAGATATAATTATTTTTAGAACAATGTTCAACACTATTAATATAACGGTAACTTGTACTTGTTGTACTAACAATAAATAAATACTAGCTAATCCAAAGAGTTTCATCACAGTGATATAGAAGAACTCTTACTCTCACTCAGAGATTTAATTTGATTACCACAGAAAAGGTTTTTTTCCAATTTTCTACAAGCAACAATTCCCACATACATAATCATGTAACCTATTCAACAATCATTAAATAGGTTAAGATGAACTCAACATACAGATGTACAGAAAAATTATATATATTGTAAAAAAATAACAATTGAGGTGAATAAACATATTTCAAGTTAAACTAAATGATACAATACTTACATCAACCGCAGTGCATGATGGGAAATCAGCTGTTGCATTAGGCGGTACAATTCTACTCTGAAAACCACAGCATGTGAACCTCTCCTGAACTTCTTCTTTCACATCCATATTTACTTTATTCCAACCCTGAAAGTATTTTACAATTCACTGTACTAGCTGTTCCTTGTGGAGTTACTGAGCATATGCAAGTATGATGAACTCGGGACATAAACACAGTCTGTATTGCAAAAAAGAGTGACTTTTCCTAAGTTCTGGGAATAGTTTTGTAGTGCTCTAACACTGTGTGAGTTTTAATAATGAACTGGAAACAAAAACAGAGCCATAGCTGAATCCAAAGTCCTACATGACATGTTTCATTAACTGTTCTCCTTCCCAATCCCCTATCACATGAAAGCTGAACTAGAGCAATTTTAATTTATAACCGGCACCTCATTGTGCTTTTTGCAGAAGAAAAACATCATAAGAAAACCTACATACCCTGGCTGCAATTCTGAAGTATGTGTAGTCTGCCAATCTTCAATAGAGAATTGTGGGTCTATACTGTTGAACCCTGTCTCCTATGATCAAAGAGAACTGAGCCCAGCAGTGAGATGTGAAAAGAGTAACTTTACCTAAAAAGTGCTTAAAGTCAAGAGTGATTGCTTAAAATTATGATGAGTTACCTGTTGGGCCAACATCTCTTGTTGATCCGAGTTGACAGCAAGACAAGCACATGCTACAGAAAACTGTACAAGGAACAGCAGGAACAGAATAACCATGTACTTTAAATATGTTAAGATAATTATTGTTTTCATTAAATTATTTCATTTCATGAATAAGTGATTTATCTACAGAGTATATAGAGTAGAATACTACACAAAACCAAGGTTTATATTATATATTTTATAAGTGATTATTTTTATTCATCAATACCTGCATACTAAATATCAAAAGGAATGTCAAAAAAAACTGGCATGCATCCATCTTAGACTGTATCTGGTTAGATTAGATTACAGTCAAGAGCTAACCTGTCACCAATAATAAAAAAGGACAGAGCTAAGATTTCATTGTCACTTATGGAATTTTCTTATATATAAAGGATACAAAGAACAGCATAACTTGGTGGTGTTTTACAGCTCCAGCTAATCCTAATAAAGATATGAGAATAAGAAACACTCCGCATGCCAGAATGCCCCCAACTATTGGCAAATTTGTAACCAATGATGATGCTTGTCCATACACAGCTACTGATATGAGGATAGAAGCAACCACCTATAATAATCAAATAGAAAACAAAAATTCTTTATTCACATACTTTTCCAGCTCTTTGCCTCAAATAATATAGTAATTTATTAATAGTAGAAATCTTATATTATTTCCAATTTAAAATTCATAATGACATTTACGAATTAGTTCAATCAGAATTAAACAATAACTAAATCAGTTGTGTATTCTTTTTTATCAACATCACAATATAATTTTTATTTAAGATGAAACAATTGCTGCCATGTGTTTAATCATCTAAATAACTGTAAAATATAGTATTGTATAAAAATGTTATAATTCCTTCATTGTACTGTAATAATGTGATATCTTTAAAATAGGTCTCTTAGTAACTTTCAAAAAATTATAGCGTTGAAAGTTGATTATTTTATTGTAAACAGGTAATTTATTCGCTATTAAAACCTCAAAAGATATCACGTTATTCAGAAAAATAAAAAAAGCTTTTTATTTTTAAATTGAAATAATCTGATTATCCGGATTTATCACTTTATTATAATAAAGACGTGATAAATTAAATTACTTACGACATATAGAATATTTAATGCAATTAAAGCATTCTTGGAACAAGTAAACCCTCCACACATCTTGCTAAATTTATCATACACAAAGGCTTATCTTTACTCTAATTTTACTTCTTAACAATAGCCACTTTCGTTGTTAAAATACTAAATACACATAAATGGTAAATTAAATCACGATCTTTAAGTGTTCGTTAAAATTATAACGGGAGAATTAACAAAATCTTAAATACAATCTGATATTATTTCAATTTTGAAATGCACTTTTACTTTTTATTTCACTTAGAGCTTTGACACATTGATAACTGACAAGTACCAACAGATAATAATGGAATTTGAAAATTATTACATTTGTGACACTTAGGAGTAGGACTCGTACAGCTCTTTTATTTTTAAAATTATACCTTTGAGAGTGTTTTCTGGTTCTATAAGTAAAATCCCTTTTTGTTTTTTGCTTATATTTTTCCCTTAATATATCTAAAATATGGTGGTAGTGATTTACTAAAATTGGAAGTCATTGCGAGAAAATGCAGGAGCACGAAGCTAAACCCTTTTGTGTTTTGTTTAGTAATATGAACCCGATTAGAAACAGTTTTTGTACATAACAATAAATACACTTTAATTTAATACACAACCTATATTTGAAAATCAGTGGTTTGTTGCCATATCTGATCATGGACGTAACTGGTGTGTTCCTAGAATCTAAATTTTAATTTTCGATAATTCTTAAATAAATAAATACTATAAATTTCTTAAAAAATAACAATGTCTCTTTATTTACAATTATCCTTCATTTGGCCAAATAGAAATATATGAAATAAATTATAAAAAAAAACTAAAGAACATATTAAAGAACATTCCTATGCCATCTAACGCGAACTTCTGAGGATTATTAGATAAAATGAAACCTTATGTACTTTCAATATCTTTACTGTATAATTTTTCGCAAAATACATTTAATTAATTTGAAAAATCCGTATTATCATCAAATATCACCCAGAAGAATAAAAAAGATGTATTTTAACTTGACTGGATGAATAGAAATAGCTTTATTAACGGCTGAAATTTTAAATTTAGAGAATATGAAATAATAGTAGAAATTGAATTATTTATATTGACATAGACTAGTCAAGCTGCCAATAAAATTTCACTAAACTATCCAACTTGTAATAATTCAATACTATTGATCATCTATGAAAGTACTCTCGGAGCATAGTGGTAACATTCTTCCAAATTAAAAGACAAGTAAATAATATTATTTATTCTAACATCTGCATACCTGGGAAGATATATACATGGCAAAATTCTAAAATAGTATTACTAAAGTACATAAATTATAGTTACTGCTACAGTAAAACAATTGTGTTACACTTTATTTTCATTTAGATCTTCCATATCTTCTTTTAGGTCATCTGCATCATGTGTTAACCTGTGCTCAAAGTATTGCTTCCTATGAACTAAAGATATGTGAGGTTGCCTTAAACCATAATTCTCATTGCCTTTTACACTATATTTATTCTCACCTTCTTTGCCCATTAATTCACGTAAAGCTTGATTTCTTTGTAACAATTTTTCATAAAATACTACCCCACTTTTTATATAGTCTTGGCCAAGGTCACACAATTTCTTATCAACATGAGTTTCATAGTAAACTTCTGTCATATCCTTCATAAGGAAATATATACCTAGACCAAAGAGCCCAGTAATTGTATATAATAAACCCCTAAGAGCCGAAGGACCAGCGTAAAGGTTCATCTTTCTATTGACAAATTGTGATAAATTATAAACAATAAAAATACTTATAAAGGGATAGGTAGACTCAAAAAGCACTTTATTATTTTGAGTCATAAGTATCTCTCTGCATATAGCAAATTCTTTTACATTATCAGGTAATATCATTGCATCTGCTAATTTTCTTCCAGCTTCTGATGACAGATCAAGTTTTTTCTGATTAACCTAAAATGAGATAAGTAAATATATTATAACATGATTCATAGCTTTATATACATAATTCTTAGGTCACTAAACTGCTGGACCGATTTTGGTAATTTTTTTTATGTCTTCAGATGGTTTACTGAATGATTTAGATTAACCATTATTAAATACAAAAAATAACATATTAATCAATTATCTCTATAGGTTCATAAGCTACATAGGTGACACTGTTGGGAACATCAAGTGTTCTATAAATTTATATGTGACTGCCTTGCTCGTGCAGTGGTAAAATTACTTGCTTTCCTACATGCTCTTTTATCCGAGTCTAGACTAGTGGGAGGCTTCAGCCTTGGCTTGTCATCACTATTCTAGCGAAGATATGCCCTCGTGGAAAGCATTCCATTCTGGTATAATGCTATGAAACCATAAAAGGTATATTATTATTAAGGCTGTACTATCACACACAATCAAGTGAAATCAGTCATATGCTAGGCTATGAACAATAAAAAATATATAAATTTCATAATATGTTTATAGCAACTAACCTCAACATTTTGTCTTTCAATATCTTCTAAGGTCTTGTATGTAAAATTTACAGGAATTCCAACGAGTCCACCAAATTTTGAACTTGTACTGCCTGAAAATTGGATATAAAATATATTTTACATACTACCTATCAGTATTCTAACAACAAACAGTACCAGTATCAAGAATTATTTATCAAAATAAATCAAATTCTACAAGCTTTTTAAAATGGAAATTTTTAAAGAAGCCTTTTGATAATAAAAGTTATAGTGTTGTTAAGCTAAAACTAATTCTTGTTTAAATTTTACTTTACTTTGCATAATGAAATGACTCTGAACAAGGAATTTAGAAAATCATATACATAGAAATTGACCTTTAAATTGTTTGTGTAGGCTTTCATTAGGAGATGCAGTAAAATTTTTCACTTATTTATGTAGTATATGTCTCTAAAACAAATTAACCCAAGCTTTATATATTATTTATTTCTCTATATATCTTTGGTTTATATATCTTGTTTCATATATTTTATTTAACATACCTGCATGAAATAGATCATAACCAAACACACTAAAGGGTTCTATGAGTTTTCTGTGAGTCTGTGATATTTGTAGAAGATCTAAACATTTCTGGTATTTATTAATCAGTTCATTGGGAAGTCTTACAGGTAGTCCTTCACTGCAATAAATATAAAACTGTAAGAACACAAACAATTACAATGTAATACCTGTAATAACAAAAACGTGTTACCTGTAATAATGTACAAAATCTTTATATTTTTGTAGAAAAAAAGTATGTGGCGTAAATTTCACGGCGGTTAGAGTAATACTTGTGCCGGTTACAAGTGCAAAAGAAAATTTACGGCCTTGCTCTGATAAAAACCATGACACTGGTCTCCTTATAGACATTGTTTCTAAGATAATTTTAATAAAAAGAAGATTGCGAGTGATATTATGAAATATAATACCTATTTTAAATGTTTCCTAATTCACAATTTACTCAAGATGTCAATTTGTCATATTTCTGACTTTATTTGTCATTTATGACTTATGTTTACAGATTCAATCAGAGTATTAGATTGTGTTGCTATGGATAGTTACATATGGAAACTAACATAATCTATTTTACTATCTAGAGTTTTGCCTCTGGGTTATGAAAATAACCCTTCCATCACTGGAGCATGACTGATATGAAATAGAGATTTTTTAAGTGAAACACGGGTTACTTGTTCCTTAGTAAACAAAATACTATACACTAAAAGTAGGTAGTTGGGTTGTAGGTACGGCGAGAGAGATTGCGAATCGCCTGGGAAGTGAGGTGACGAGGCGTCGCTCCGTCGGCATGCGTCGGTAACACGCGCCGTTGTAGGTGTTTCACATTAAAATGTACACACAATGATTTAATGCATGTAGATGCAGTTTACATTTTTTATTAATGCGGTGTGCAACACAACTAGGGATAAAAATTAAAATTGAAAGTAAACATATTTCAAAAATTATTTACTATTTATATAATATTAATTATAATTAAAATAGCTTTTTAATATTAATTCGTAACATAAGCTAGACTTAGGTGTAAATGGTTATATAATTACAAACCGTAAGCCATATGGAAATTAAAATGGCAGTGATTTTTGCTTTTATAGAATTAAAACATCGTCGTCGTCGTCGTCGTTTCAATCGATGGACGTCCACTGCTGGACGTATGTCTCACGTAATGACGTCCACAAGGCCCGATCTTGCGCCTGGCTCCAGCGGCTACCGGCGACCGTCTTTATATCATCGGTCCACCTAGTGGGGGGCCTGCCTACACTGCGCCGTCGGATGCGGGGTCGCCACTCCAACACCTTCGGCCCCCAACGCCTATCGGTCCTTCGGACTATGTGGCCCGCCCATTCCCCCTGGGGGTTCGCGATTCGTAGGACTATGTCGGTGACTCTGGTTCTACTACGGATCTCTTCATTTCTGATTCGATCACGTAGAGAAACTCTGAGCATATTAAAACATGTGAATACGAAAATCATACATTTGAATTAAGGTACTGTGTTAAATTGGCAAAGGATAGATTATACAATTATACATTATTTTGCCTGCCTCATTGGTCTAGTGGTTAGCATGTTCGACTACAGACATGAGGTCCTGGGTTCGAGTCCCGGGTCGGGCCAGTTCGAAATCGATATTGAGTTTTCTATTAAGATTTTCTCAATATTTGCCCGAAGTTGGGAAGTTGGCGGTGTGATTCACCCCCGTGCCTCGGAGAGCACGTTAAGCCGTCGGTCCTGCGCCTGATCTCTCTCTCCGGTCGTGTCGGATTGCCGTCATGTCGGACTATGAGAGTGAAGGAATAGAGAGTGCACTTGTGTACTATGCCTGCCAATCCGCAGTGGAGCAGCGTGGTGGGTCTATGCTCTAAAAACCCTCTCTCATATGAGCGAGGAGGCCTGTGCCCAGCAGTGGGACGTTAATGGGCTGCTACTTACTTACTTTACATTATTTTGTGGCCATTCAGACGCCTTAAGCATTTCATTTAACATCTGTAAATAATATATTACTCAAAATTGACAAGGGATTTCTGACTCTTATGTGCATAAAAAACGCAGCACATGTGATTACATTATGCTACTTGCTATTGCCTTCCCGTCCCTCAGGACCGCGTTTTTTTATATTTTCAAAGGCATTGTGTTTCGGAAGAAAACACAAGCAGGCTGTCACGTCTTGCACCCTGACCGATTAAGTTATTTAGATCCTCTAAGTTCGTTTTAAGTAGTAATTTATAAATAAAATTTTATATTTTATTTTCTTTATTATTTTAAAACCGCCAAGTTTGCCGTTCAAATTTGACTACTGTGAGTATGTGTGCTTAATCTGTGGCAGTGCTAAATAATTTATGATCAATAAACATAAACATTATGCTTTGAAATGAGAATAACAATGTATATTTTTCCAGGATTTCAGTTCAATTTTTAACACAGAAGGATTATAGTGTTGACAACTATCTAGAGCTGCTTTCCTACGAGTCATCTTTACAATATATGATATATGAAGTTATAAAATAAGGAAAGTTTTTAAATAAAAGAAGCAAGAATCTAAACTAAATTTAATTAAAAATAATTTTTGTTAAGAATATATTCCCTCACATAAAAAGTGAAAAAAAAAATAAAACTTGAATTATTTCAAAACATTAATGATATATAGCTTGATAAGTACTTATAGCTTTTATAATTACTTTAAGCTATATTTCCTAAAACACATATAGATCAAATTGAAGAATTTATCAGAGTAGTCAATATGGAGGAAGTTATAGAAAAACTAAATAAATTTAAATTAAAATATTTGAGTGAAGACTGGGTGCAATCTATTTTCTATTCAGAATTCATGGAGTTTAGTGATATACCAGTAGAATACGAAAATATATTACAGTGTCTTGATATTAAGGCTACATTTCGCAGTATAATGAAAGCTATTGATTACTGGTTAAAGAATAATTCTGAAGAAGAATCCTGGACTGAATTATCAAATAGAGTACTCCATCAAAATTTATTAGCTGTTTTAGCATATTTTATAGATACAGGTGGAAAAAATGTTACATCAAAGGATCCAAGAAATAATGCTATACTCGCCTGTCGTGTATATTACAAGTTACTATCAATTCCGGGTTACAAGGCATATAATATTTACCATTCACAACTATTTGCCCATTCTCTTTTATGTCTTAGTTACCCTAAATCAATGTGTGACAATGAAGAACGTTATTTCAATACAAAGGAACTAACCTGTGAAGTAAATTCTGTTATAAAGGAGTTGGGAAACTATGTAACTGACTTAATAGCCATTATTCAGAACCTATGTCTTAATCCCAGTGATATGAATTTTGAAGATATATTAAGCAATTTAGTGGATATTACAGGAGGGGCTATTGTTAATAAACTTCATATAGGTATTCATATGATTTTTATAATAATTGTTACTTTATTAAATTTATTATTATAGTAATTTTGATTACATTTTAATTACTATAAAGTTGATAATGAAATACTGTTTTATTCCTCCACTCAAGTACAAATACATTTTGAAGTGAAAACTTTTTTAAAGTTTGTTTATGTAGGAAACATAATACAGTGTTTCTTATTTTTTAATGTATAGGTTAGCTTCTTTTCGTAGCTTACCTCATAAAATACCTGGCATGTGTTCCAATGCCATAATTCACACAAAGATTTTTTTTATTTCTGAAAGTTTCACTTCTACCATGTGTGCATTGCACACTTAATTTTATTTTTTTTGATATGTTTAAAGTTTAATATAATTAATTTATATAATAACTTATTTCAACAAACAATTCCACAGTGAGATCCAGTGAAGGGTCAAGTAAAACGTTTGAAGGTTTCTTTATATGTAAAGAGTTCAGAAGTTCTTGCTAGATGGCATTGTAATTGTCTTTTATTTCTTTTTAAATTGCTTGTTCCAGATAAAATTGAATTGGGAAACATATCAAGAGTAATATATGAAATAATAGACATTCTTATATGCGAGGCTAATGGATGTCCAAGTTCTTCAGCCATTAAATTACTATTTAAATGCCTTCTTCCTAAATTTATTGCTGCATCAATGGATAGTCGTAATTCTAATGTAAGTAATATATAATATATCTACTTATTAAAAAGAATAATAGTAGAGGTTTTAAAAGAACTTGTTTAAGCTTACTTGAACAAACTGTGTGTGTGTATGTGTGAGAGTGACTTGATTTTGAGGTACACATATCTGTCTCTCTTTATAGTGTCCACTTTAGTATGCCATTTATTAAAGAGAACCATATCTCTTTCAACAGAGTTCATTTTAATATGTATCATATATATGGGAACTTTGGCTAGTCAAAGTGCAGAGGCTATGCTAGACTATGGTGCGATGGTTCGGTATCTGCACCAGCATAACTATTGACTATGTTTATGACAGGAACATGCCATGACCACAAGCAAAGACTGACTATCAAAGCATGGCTGTTGAAATATTGTATGAGAAAACATTTTCAATTTATTTTATTAGCCCACACAAAGTGGCGAGTTGGAAAAAGTTTTTATATATGATTTCTACAGAACCCTATTTCTTTATCAACAGTGTTTACATTAGTATAATAATATTAAAGTGAACCATATCTCTTTCTCAACAGTGTTCTTTTTATAAATAGATTAAATATAGGTAATAATCAATTTTTTCTATCCACAGAATATTGTAAAAGCATCATATGTCACTTATTCAGGTTTACTGCTCACTAAGTATGGAAAAGCGGCTTTGTCAGGATATGAAGTATTGCTTCAGCACCTATGTTACACTTTAGATGGCCTAGTAAGTAGGAAACAGCCAATTTTCCTTCCTATGCTAATATGACTCAAATAATTGAAGAAATCAAATGAGCCCCTTCCAGACTTACAACTGTGCTATTTTATGCCGGTTCACTATACTAAATAACTAAAGCACTTGCTGACTTCTATATCATAGCCAACACTCTCCACCAATTTGTGGCTATTCCCATTTTATTCATCTGTTGTACCATTGAAATCCACTATATTCTAAAAATTAATTATTTATACTTGTAATAGGAAAAAGCTGATGTCCGCACTTCAAGAGTATCTCTTGTAATAGGATTGATGAGTTTATTGCCACATAAATCATACAAGAAGATTGTCCAATGGTTACTGAGATTGTCTACTACAGCCAAAGTTCAACATCGACAAGTTGCCATGGTATGTTTTTTTATTCTATTTCTACGATTTGTTTTTATCTTTGTATTTAACGCATGACGGCCTCGCTGGCGCAGTGGTGCGAGTATTCGCTTTGCTAGCGGAGGTCCCGGGTTCGATCCCCGGTAGGACGAATTTAGAAAATTGTATTTTCTAATTTGTCTGAGTCTGGACTGGTGGGAGGCTTCGGCCGTGGCTAGTTACCACCCTACCAGCAAAAACGTACCGCCAAACAAAGAAATTTGTGTTCCGGTATGATGCTGTGTAGAAACCGTAAGGGGTATATCGCCTCTTAACAAATTAGCGCGCTTCCATCTTAGACTGTATCATCACTTACCATCAGGTGAGATCACAGTCAAGCGCTAATCTGTCAGCAATAAAAAAAAAAAAATTATCTTGTTAAAATTTTCAATGAATCATTATATACTTTTTTAACTTATCCTTCAAGTTCATTCATTTATTCAAATACAGTTTTATAAGTAATAATTAAGTCATTAATTACATTTATTTTGCGAAAAATATTACAGCAACATCTATTGAAAGATCACATGAAAGGTTTTAAGGATTCATTCTATGTAACGAGTTTAAGATATTCCTGATATATGGCTTAAGAATTAATTTGTATTTTTCTTATTAGGACTTGTTTGTCAGCAATTTAATTTCCTTTTACCTATCTTGAAAGATGAGTTACTATCAAAATGTAGTCTCTTTGGCTTGTGTTTTTTTAATTTTGGGGATTGTAATATTGCTGACAGGTATTTGATTTTAATCTCATCTGGTGGTAAGTGTTGATACAATCTAAGGCAGAAACACTAGACTGGTAAGAGGTAATTTACCTCTTGTTCTACATTGCATTGTACTCTAACAATGTTCTTTTGCTTGGTCTTTGCTGATATGGTGGTTATTTTCCAAGGGGGTTTTTTCTTTTGTTAATTTTCAATCATATCCATTTCTTAATATTGATTTATAATATTTCTTTTATAATCACAGGAGATGTTAGCTAAACTTCTGAACAATGACCCTGAACAACAAAAGCCCATTGAATCTATACAAAAGGTGAATATAAATGCTCCGAGTACTTCCACTGAAGGTAATATATTTTCATCAATTAATTCGAAATACGTAAGATTCTACTAAAAAACGGGGTTACTATTTTTAGACATTAAATATGTTCTTTGAAACAAGGTTCCTTAGAAAGGCAACAATAAGAACATGATGTTGATGTGTACGTGAAATTTAGAACGTAGTTAATTTATTTAGTTAGATGAGGAATAATACTATATCGTATAAAAAACCTGGCTGAATAACACGTGTAAAAATATTTACAGGGATTATAGAAAATCGTGAGAAAGAAACTGAAAGTCAAGATGACATTACTGATGACCTTGTGAAAGAGTCAACGTCAGGAGAACGGAGGGATGACGTCACAACGGAAGACGAGAGCAGTCAGGAACTACCTTCATTGAATGAAAATGTATGTTTTTTTTTCCAACCAATTTAATCTATCAAAATATTGTTATTTCAAATGGCTAGAATTGAAAAAGTAACGCGTTTTAATGTATTTTATTAATTATAAATAATCAGTTAATTGAAATTTAATAAAATCAAAAAAGAACATATGACTATAAACGCATCAATCACACATCATCCTTCGCCATGTTTGTGACGTCATAATGTTATATTTACGAATATGGCGTACTCGGGTTACTTCGCGTGTTGTCGGCGTGCTTTCAGCACTCAGTTCAGACATCAATTTTTAAATATGATAAAAATTAAAAGGAAAAAGTTGTTATTATATTTTTATTTAAATTCAATTCTTACCATTTTTACATTACTTATTCTTATATTTCCTGGGTGGTCTTATATAACTAAATAAAATGAATATTTCACCGACCGATCACAGATTTAATAAAAGTAAAGAGCTTTAGAAACAAACAACGAAGTTTTAGATGCACTGGTATTTTTTTTTGGGTATGGCAAGTTTACAAAAGCATATAAAAACAAAAAAATTATACTGGTTTATTTTCAGTTTGAAAATTGAAATAATAAATAGGTTAGATAAGGTTTATTAATCTCTATTCTCAAAAAAAATGTGCGTGCTGTTAGTCTCGGGCCCTCAATGTTTATAAAAAAAGTGTGTGTGTACTTATGCACACGCGTTAGAAGTTATACTTCTTTGCCGTAATATGAAAAAAATCTTTTAAAAAGAAGAGTTTTAGCCTTATTCTACGTTTGTAGAAAAAACGATACTAACAATAGAAAAATATATACGTTAGTATCTTCGAAATTTTAACCATAAATCCACGCCGTAGTTTTTGTTGCTTGTCAAATCAAATACATCTATCACTCGTTCACTCAATGTACAAAGTACACATATCAAAATTTAGAAAAGAGAATTAATATTACACACTTTACAGGTGTGATATATATGATCAAAATTTAAAATATCTTTATAAAACAGTGAGAGCTTATGAAATATATATATGTATTCACTGTGTCATCTATTTAACCTTTATAAGTCGGAATGGGCATTTCTGTACTTCTATAAGGTAGAAGCTTGGGTTACAGATAAACTTTTCTAAGCGAGAAAGATATGGCGGTCCCTTGAACTGTCTCTACTTGAATATATATATCCCAGGAAATAATAATAAAAATTATAGTTTATTTATCGAAATCTACATAGTTCCAGAAACAATACATGTTATGTAAGCTCTGTAGCTGAACTAGGTGAAACCTGTATTCCAGCTGCCAGCGCTGACGCAATACAGTGTATCATTTAGAAAAAAACTTTGTTATGTGCTTTGTTTAATGTTTAAATGATTAAAAACTTCTAAATGTAAAAATAACGGTAAGAGAACTGTTTGTTTTAGTATACCAACTCTTATTAATCGATCCCCTGAGTTTAATACAGGATATTGATA
This sequence comes from Elymnias hypermnestra, assembly GCA_015832385.1. Classification (NCBI taxonomy): domain Eukaryota; kingdom Metazoa; phylum Arthropoda; class Insecta; order Lepidoptera; family Nymphalidae; genus Elymnias; species Elymnias hypermnestra. Next base: position 954,464 of record JACTOM010000903.1, on the reverse strand, counting down.
AAAAAAATCACAAAAACATTTAATGAGCCTGCATGATAAATATTTCTAATTAATAATAATAATAATTTTATATTTGGGCATAAAAAGTAAGATACATAATTAAAATACCCTGGACCCCTAAACTAGCTAATCAGTCAGGGTCAGTCACTAGGGTCAGTGTCTTCCCAATTTTAAAAATATATTATACGCCTAACCTACTTATTAATGGGAAAATTAAAAATGAATACTTAATTTAAATCTACTCCATAATACAACATAAAAATTCATACAAGTGATTGTGTGTATGTATGTATGTTGTATGTGTATATATGTGAGTAATTAAATTAACATTGTTACTACTTACAAATATATACAAATTTATTTTATACGATAACAAATATAATGTGGTAGCTCTAAGGTATGATATGTGCTTCATTTAAATATCCGTGTTATGCATAGCCATGTGTGTGTAAAGGTGTGTGTCTGCGTGTGTATGTGTGCGAGGGCTTAGGTTAGGGTGTGTAAATATGTGATAGTGTAGGGAGGTATGACTGCCTCATTGGTCTNGAAGTTGGGAAGTTGGCGGTGTGATCCACCCCCGTGCCTCGGAGAGCACGTTAAGCCGTCGGTCCTGCGCCTGATCTCTCTCCGGTCGTGTCGGATTCCCGTCACATCGGACTATGAGAATGAAGGAATTGAGAGTGCACTTGTGTACTATGCCTGCCAATCCGCAGTGGAACAGCGTGGTGGGTCTGTGCTCTATAAACCCTCTCTCTCCTATTAGTGAGGAGGCCTGTGCCCAGCAATGGGACGTTAATGGGCTGCTACTTACTTACTTTACTAGGGAGGTATGATTTAAGTTACTATTTTAAGTAAACTTTCGGTTTTTTCATTAGTTAATTTTTGTAGGTGAGAAACTACTGTTTATTTTTTAATTTGTTTTATTTAATGGGTAAATTTAGGTTTCTTTATTAATTTTGTAAGATCCGCCCAGGAATAAAGCTACAGGTCTTGTACTGTGTTTGCCTGGCTGGCTTACCACAGCGCCACCTACCGCTTGTTTTAGGGAATGACATATGTTTACCAATAACCTTGTATACTTGAAATGTTGACAAAATTAATGCAAGTCTTACAAGGTTAGCGCATTACCGACTTAATCGAGTGAGGATTACGTAACCGAACGTGACAGCTCAGTATCATTTCATAATTTATTTATTTATTTAAGGATACTAACAATATACATACATCACATTCAAAATATAAAATAAAACATAAACTAGGACACATATACGTATGTCAATTATAAGTGAACATAACATTTGCTTTGACATGTAATACATAGAAATATAATCAAAGTTTAATCCAAACAGGAAAAAAGATATAAACAATAATAAAATGAAATAAAAATGCAGTTAAATTACATAAATTAGGGAGGGTCCACCGAGGCATATGCAGTGAGCTTTTTTTTGTATACCTGATATGTGCCATAAAATATATCGATGCCAGGTAACGCACGAGATATTCTATTGTATCCATCACATCACAAAAATCACTCCAAACATATTTGTTTATAGGAGGAAGTGACAGAGGAAGATGTCGCGGGATTAATACGCCAAAGATCTCATACAATAGGGCACGTGGAAGTGCTACGTGCTGTATACGAACGTGTGCATGACACTTCCAGTGCAATACGTATGAGGGCGTTGGCCGTGTTAACTGAATGCCTCAATTCAGACTACCAGCCTATGAAAAAAGCTGTTAAGGTACGTGGGAATCTTATTTCACCATTTTTCAGGTACCTGAAGATAAAATTTAAAAAATGGAATCGTCAGTACTCTGCGCGTTGGTAACAAATCTACCTTGGTTTGAAAAGTTGATTCTGCCGAGAAGAAACCGGCAAAAAACTCTACGGTTACTCTTTTAAAAATAGTGTAGTATGCTACTAAGTGTAATATATTGCTTCTGTGGGCAACTGGAATCAAGTCCAAACATTTCTATCGCTTAATTAATCTTCAACATTACAATAAGCCTTTTGTAAAAGGATGTTTTAAACATATTTCTTAAAATGTGGAGGAAAATCTAAAACGGATTGCCGTATCTTATTAAATACGCGTATGATTAACCCGACAAATGATTTCTGAATATTCTTCACACTAAAATATGGGGTTACAAGTTTGTTTTCATTTCTTGTATTAAAATTGTGTATTTCACTTTATTGCCACATAAGTGAATATTATACAGATACATCAAATGTTATTCAATATATACTGCGACGGTACTGTAACAATTTATGTTTCTTTGAATTCATCTCCTATCGCTAAGAGACACCGATATAGAAAGAAAGAAATAAACATTATTCTGTAATGGTTACAAACAGTATTCTTAACGTAGTTTTGCAGCGATACTGTCTGTAACACCACCTGAAAAAGATTTACAGTTCAGCAATTGTCATTGTTCTAGAACACATAACTATATATATCTGGAACACATTCGGCTGATAAAAAAAGGTTAAAGGTATACTAAAATTAATTACATTTTAATATCCACTCTTAATACAAGAAAAAACAATGTAAAATAGTAGATAAAATAGACCAATGACAAAATAAAATTAGATTGTTGTTTTTCTTGCCCTTATCCCACTAGGTGGGGTCGGCACAGTATTTTCCTTTCGCCACTTCCCTCTATCCGCTGTCATTTCTACATTCACACCCTTTATACACATATCCTCTTTCACACAGTTCATCCACACTTTTTTTGGTCGCCCTCTCCCGGCCCTGCCGCTTACCATCATATTTAGGACCCTCTTGCATACATGGCTATCCTGCCTTCTCATTACATGTCCATACCAGGATAGCCTCCCACTCATTAACTTCTCGGTCACTGGTGCTTCTTTTTTTTGCTTAATAATATAATTATTAAATAAATCAGTCTTACTTTTCTTTGCTGCTACAATATACATAATTGAGCGGAATAACTTTCTGCTTCCTTTTGTTTTTGAAGTTATACTTCTTTTGGCGCCTTAGGGAAAAATGATGAGAGTAAATTTTTACGATGCGCGCGCTCAGTCATAAAAAACGACACCCTGAAGTTAGCTGTAGTCAACTTTTTAATTTTTTTAATATTTCATAATTACATAATACCTTCATTATTTTATGATATTACTTGTAAGATATATTGTGATATTGGAATTATCAACGTGACATTCTCATTAAGATTATAAGTTTCAGACACAACTATAGAAAACAGATTATAAACTATTTATATCCAATGAATGTTTACGTTTATTATTTTCGAATCTTTGACCTTTGCCTTCCATTGAGTGAACGAATGGTGGATGTATTTGATTTAACAAGCAACGAAAACTATGGCGTGGATTTATGGTTCAAATTTCTAAAATACTAACTGTTGCTTTAATATTATTTTGCATGTTTTTATGCAATCGAGCGTGTATTTCAATAAGACATTAAATAATTTCAGTAAAAGTTGTGTAGTTTGTGCATATCATTGTTTAAAAGATTTTTATCTTGTTACACCAAAGAAGTATATCTTGTAACGCGTGTACATAAGCACACACACACTTTTTTAAGAAATAAAGTTTCGAGTAATGCTTTAAAGATATCTTTCTTCATCTTCAGGAACTTAACGGCGAAGGGGAAGTGTCCCGTTTAGCCGCCGTTGGGGCCCGTTGCGTGTGTGACGAACGCGCGGTGGTGAGGAAAGCTGCAGTGTCTCTTTTACACAGGCTTATATTGAACACCATCGATAACGGTGATACGCCACCGGCTTCCGATTATGCAGTGAGTTACATATTTCAATTCAAATTCAACAATCAAAAAACTTTGAATTGTCAAATATAGTTTCTGAAGTGAAACTTCTTTAGGCGCATGAGGGAAAAATTTTTATGGATGAAACGCGTGATTATCGCCACGAAAATGTGCAGCAGTTTTTATGCTAATTCTTTTAAGGGTTTGGTAGTTTTAATATTAACAAATAACATGTGGCGTTATAATTGCCACCTGTCATTTAATAATTTAATATACTATTTTTCATAAAATATAAAATAAAAATATTTTTTGTAAATTCAGAAACAAAATTTAATTAATAATTTCATATATTAACAAAAAATCACGTGGCATTTTTATTTACAATTCGTCATTTGAGGTTTCAATTAATTATTTATATTAATTTTCGACACTTAATATTTTAATTACAATTAAATTCCTGACATATCTTCCTTTTTCCTAAGTCTCGGGAATCAAAAGTTTTAGATTTGTATAAATATAATCAAGACTTAAAAATTAGTTAGCCAAAGAAGTTTCACTTCTGATATGTGTACTTTGTACGCACGTAATTTTAATTTTTTTTATAACCTTGATGTGAAACTTTTTGTATTAGTTGCTGGTGGGGTTGTGTCGCGACGCGAGTATAGTGGTACGTGTGGCAGCCATTACCGCCTTAGGAGAAATGGTGATTCAGCGACCGAATGAGGCAGTTGTGGATGCGTTCCTCTCCGGTCCCATGCACCAGTTGTCCGATCCGGAAACAAAGGTATTATTGTATGAAATTCAATTGACAAGTTGCAATGTATTTTGGCACAGATTCATATGTAATTGAAAGAATAATCACGTTAACACTTTTGCTGCTGACTAATATCGAGTTAAACAATTTTCCTTACATTTTTCATGGCTTTAATGAATATTGTGTTACTACCAACCTACTGCAGCATTGGTCTAGTGGTTAGCATGTTCGACTACATCCATGAGGTTCTAGGGCCGGGTCGGGCCAATTAAAAAAATCAATATAATAATAATTTTTTTATTAAACAAAAATATATACAAGATTCAAATAAATACAAATTCACACTTCACACATTTTCTAACTCTAGACGAGGGGACGATTTTGGAGCATATACCCATCACGCTGTTCCACTGCAGATTTCTTCACGATCAGAAGATCAAAGAGCACAATGTTTGAAAGAGCAATCAAGCATATTAAGATCCATCTTATATATAAAAGTAAACTGACGATGCTTGCTGTGGATTCGAACCTGCGATTTCTCTAAACGAGAATCCAAGTGTGTCACTGCTACGCTATCGTGGTTTTCGCGAAATAGGCGTTGTATCTCAAACTATTAACACGACTATCTTGAAAGTCACTTGAAACTCTCACTAACAACGGATTTCCTCATATTTCTCTGGATCGAGAACAACGCGGGTAGCACTGCGGGAACACCTGGTTATAATTAAAAAATACTTCTAATTTTCATTTAAAATAAGACGTGTTTGTCTTGATTTTGAAAACGTGAACATGGGCGATATGATAATATTATACTTTATAACAGTGTTTCCCAACCTTTCAGGACATACCCCACCTTAACATTTCTAAAATTTGTAATTAATTACCTATATTACTTTAGTGCGACCCTTGGTTCCAAATTTGGACCACCCCCCTCCCTTATTATCAATATGCCCCCTGTGGGGCGTGGGCCCAACGTTGGAAAAGGCAGCTTTAGAAGAACCATTTCTCATTAGAAAGCTCAATGAAAAATTAAAATAACTACAATTGTAAATTAACGAGACTTAACGGCGTTTGCAGGTTCAAGAGCAAGTGGTTTCGCTCATTGAAAATTTACTGTTGAGACGTTTCCAGAAATATGATGTTAATTTGACAGAAGATCCCTTACCTTGGATGTTTCTGACCAGTGTAGCCCGTCACAATATGAAGAAACATCTAGAGAAGGCTTGCTCGATTCTCCTTAAAGCATCCAGTTGTATAAAGTAAGTGAAAATTATCTATTTTTATGATCTACAGCATCTAAATTTAGAACACATAGTAAATCAAATCAAAATATTCTTTAAGTAGGCTCAAAATGTTCTTTTGAATCGTTAATACTCTAACAAATCTACCGTTTTGGAACTTTGATTCCGCTGAGAAGAAACCGCCAAGAAACTCAACGGTTACTCTTTTAGACATAGTTTTTGTACATTACAATATGTTTAGCTTTCATGTGCAACTGGAATCAAGTCCAAACATCTTTGTCACTTATATATTATCTTCAATATAATAATATGCTTTTTGTAATAGGACGTTTTTAACATATTTCTTAAATCTATGTGAAGGCAGACTCAGAAGTGATTCGGGTACCTTATTAAAAATGCGTATGCCCAACCCAACAAATGATTTCTGAACCTTCATCACTCTTAAATATGGCATTACAAGTTTTATTTCTTGTATTAAAATTGTGTTTCGCTCCTTTTGCTTTATAAATGAATATTATCACGGATATATAAAATATTACATATATATTAGAAAAAACAAAAACTAATCTATATACATATACATATTTAAAAAATATTGTACGTCCATAAAAATATAGAATTCCTTTTTTTTTTTAAATAAAGAGATACATTTTATAACTTTTTAAATAAAAAAAATTAAAGTGCGTGCGTATAAAGTCACAAGTCAGAAGTGAAATTTCTTTGGCAAACTAACTTTTAAGTCTTGTTTATATTTCTACAAATCTAAAACTTTATATTTCCGAGACATAGAGGGAGGGAAAAAGGAAGATACGTTAGGAATTTAATGAAATTGTCATTAAAATGTTAAAAGTGTCGAAAATTAATACAAATTATAATTTATTTTTACTTTTATTTATTTCTTCGATATTTACATTATAGTGTTTCACACTATAATGTAAATATTTTACAGGCTTACTTGAATAAAGAATTTTGTAATTATAATATTTTCCATTTCAGCCATCGTTTGGTTGACTTATTGAGTACACATTTGGGGGCTGTCAACGATGAAAGGGATTTACAATGCCTGATACTCCTCACTTGCGTTGCACGACACGTTACCTACTCCGACATTGCGTTCCTGTTAGATTACTATTACAACTTATGCGATAATCAGGTTAGTGTTTCATTATCTAGTATAATATACCTGTAGAAATATTATGACGAAAAATCGTGGTCAGCAGCTAAATATCGTATATCGTCTATGATCGAGAGGTGAGGAATGAGCTGTGGTCAACGTTATCTACCTATGGGGTGACCGGTAATCTGATTCAACCATTGAAGTCTCTGAATGAGGCATGATGCTATGTATGTATGTATTTGCGAAGAGACATGTTCTTACTATATTGAAATTTTCATTAAAATTATTAATATGATTTTTGAATTATAAAAGGACAAACGAAGCTGCAAAAAACAGCTGGTTATTATAACTATCTGGTTTGAGTTATACTAGGACAATATATAGATAATATTTTTCTAGGCATAAAATCTGATGAAATCAAAATATTTCTACCGAAAAGAAACCGGTAAGAAACTCTGTTGTATTTTCTGGTACTAATTGTAACTTGTAACAAATTGACAGTTAAATTGTGTCATAGTTTTCTTTTATTATATATACTCATACATTAATTAATGAAAGAGAATATAAGTGACTTAAAAACGAATATACAAAAGGCGGTCTATTCGTTAAATGGCGATTTCATCGATACAACCTTTGGGTTTAAAAAGCATCACTTTAGCGTTTTGTGTCACTTAATTGTACAATTTTAGGTCAAAGTATTATTATTTTCCAATAATCAAAAAGATTCAAAATAGTTTCTAACAATCTTGAAAGAAAATAAGTTATTGAAATCTTTTTCATTGGATTTAGTGTTATTAATTTTCTTATTTATTTTGACGGTGTTCAAATAACGATTATTATATTCAGGACCGTGATGCACGTTTACTCCCGTTAACCCTGGAGGTTTTAAGTATTTGGTCCCAATATTTGGGGGACACGGAGAGGCGAAGTCTACGTGAACACCTAGTGGCTCGACTCGCTGCTTCCACGGACGATGGTAAGACTATCACCAATTTATTGCTTAATCTTCTAGCGTCGTACTTTTATGACAACATTTTATGTATCAAAAATATTGATTCAGTTAATATTTTACAAATACATAAATACATAAAAAGAATAATATAAGAATAAGAAATATATATATTTATACAAACATTAACGGTAATTTAAAAAATGGCGAGTAAAATAATTACGTAACTAGTCAGCATTATCTAAAGCCTTTGAAGCTTTGTAATTAGTGCATATTATTTGCGATTTAGAATATTTATTTCATCTAAAATAGACACATTTGAAGCGCTTTATTGATGCGTATGCTTGTCTTTACTAAATGTATAATTGACAAGTTTCCCGTTTTGACCTTTCCGGCTTCATTAGTTACTCCTGTCTTTGTTGTCCAAATTCTACCAAACCTCAAATGAATACCCAATACATTTCAGTTTTGGAAGAACACATCAAATAAACATTTTTTTGCAAATCTGGTAAAAGTAGGTACCTTTTGTCGTAAATTTTACTACAGAACGCCCACTTGGAGTTAAAATTATTTTTAAATAAAATAAAGTTGCAAATAAACTTACGGTTCGTCTATTTGCAAACCTTAAACTGCTAATTCTATATATAAGAGTTATTTTGCAAGCTCTTTCTTTATATTATTCATAATCCACTTCCGATTCCTTCGCTCATAGTGCAATGCACAAAAAGTGAATATACAATTTGTAAAATTATGAAAATAATGAAATACAATCAATGTTGAAATGTAATATGCGATAAGCATAATTTCAAATATATACTGTTAAGTTCAATCCATTCTGTAACATTTTATATGGTTTTTATAAAGGTTGCAGGCCTACTGCTGTGTCTCTCGCTGCTCAACTGGATCCAGAAAATTTGCAATGGGCTAATGAATTGCTGCAATTATGTAAGTTATTATTAAGAAAATATCAATGTAATTGATTTCGGTCACATAGTGTAACGTATAAGCACCACAACTTTTTGTACAGCTGGCCTCTTTTACTATATTTAATTCTGGCCTCTTACACTATATGCACAGCGAACCTCTTCTATCACATTTCCAATTGGCTCCTTCCACTGTATGTACAGCCGGCCTCTTCCATTTAAACTAATATTATAAAGAGGAAACATTTGTGTTTGTTTGTTGTGTTTTCACACAAAAAGTAATGAACCGATTTCAAATATTTTTTCACCTTTAAAAAGCTGCATTTTCACTGAGCGACATAAAAAAAATTAGGGATCCCTAAGTAAAATACTCTGCAATATTATATCTCGTATTAATATCTATAAAAAAGTCCATGATACCACCTTTTTTGCATTTTAAATGTTAATAAAAGTGTCGACAATAAGCATACTATATTATTTATACTCTGTATTAATACTTATCTTAATAATTATAAAATATTTTATTAAAGTCCGTTACAACCTGTACAATACTTTTTCAATTATTAAAATCGGATAAACCAAACCAAAGATATAACGAATTTAAAAATTTCAGTGTATACCGAGTGGAACTCGAGTGTCAAATGTATAGGGAAGTTCTGAGATCATAAAGTATTACAAATAAATCTCTTCTCTGATATTATAGAAAAAAGTTTGGAATATTTATTTTTAACAATTTATTATAATCAAGCTAAATATTACTGGACCCATTTAAAAAATTCTTTTAATACCTGTAGACTATTTTTAAAATAACTAGTGTCAAACATTCTGCGTAAATGATGTTACGTATTAAAAAATGTATTAGCTAGATTTATATTCGTACTAAAGAAAAATATTGATTAGATTATGAATGTGTGTATCTAATAATTTGAAAGGAAGTAATGATAACTAATGTTATCGAAAATAAATGTGTAGTCAGGCTTAGTAGATTTTCCACTGCCACGAGATAACTCTATATTTACAACTGACTTCTTGCACTATATGTACAGCTGGCCTCTTCCAGAGATGGAACACAAAGCCTCTGCTATCAAAACGACTATTATTATCATTGTCAAATGCAAGGAAATCAAATCGCGTATATGTAATGTCCAAAAAAGCACATTTTATACAAATATCGCACAGTCATTCACAAGCAATCACATAACTAAAATTAGTAGTATAAGTTATTATAATTATCTTTTAATATATTTCATTCTTAAATAATTATCTACTCTGTCTCTAGGAGTATTAATAGTAATACTAGTAACTCCCTGAATCCACACCATCACCTGTTTATAGAATACTAGCTGACCCAGGAAACGTTGTTTTGCCATATACTAACTATTATTAAAATTAAAAAATAGGGGTTGGTGATAGAAAGATGAAAATTTAGTGTAGTATGTATTTTTTAATCCTACATCATAAAAAAATGAAAGCAAATTTTTTTGTCAAAAAAGTAAAAAAAATTTAGTGGTGGATCACCCTTAAAATTTAGGGGGATGAAAAATTGTACGCTAAGATCCACGATAATCGGTCGAGCCGTTTCGGAGGAGTTCAACTTCTAACACCGTGATAGGAGACTTATTTATTAGATGAACCTATTGTTAATTTTTTTTTCATTTTCATAATGAAATCTATTATTGCATAGCGGAGAGGCGTGCTTTGAATGGCGGCACTGTGTCGGAGTGGGTGCGTGCGGCGGACGTCTCTTTGGTGGCCCCCCTACCACCCTCCCCCCAGCTTCTCCGACTCTTCCTCACTGCACTCGCAGACCCCCCACAAGGTAATTATAATAATAGTTGGTTACTATCCTTCAATTGACTTTTGATCATTTATAACCTTTATAAGAAAATTATTTTCGTTTACATCTTTTTGCTGTGATTAAAAAGGTATGTTGAATAAAAAAGTTCGTGCGAAAGTACACATGTCAGAAGTGAAACTTCTTTGGCAAACTAATTTTTAAGTCTTGTTTATATTTATACAAATCCAAAACTTTCGATTTCTAAGAAATAAAAAAAAGGAAGATATGTTAGGAATTAAATTTAATTGTTAAATAAAATTAAATTGTCGTTAAAACATTCAAAGTGTCGAAAATTAAGGTTTCTTTGTGTTTTAAAACTTCATAAAAACATATATTTTATGTGAAAAGAAACTATAAACACACAACCATTGGTCGCCATGTTTGTGACGATATAATATTTACTAATACGTTAAACCTTTCTGAAGTGAAACTTCTTTAGGGGCATGAGGGTACATTTTTTACGGCTGAAATGCGTGATTAGCGTCACGAAGATGTGTAGCGTTTTTTATGCTTCTTCGTTTGAAGGTTAGGTAGTTTTCGTATTTACAAATAACGTCATATACTATTTTTCATAAAATAAAAATATTTCATCAATTCTCGTTTCTAAATCGTAAATTCAAAAACAAAGTTTGGTTAATAATTTCAAATATTGACAAAAATCACTTATCATTTTTATTTACACTTCGTCATTTAAGATTTCAATTAATTATTTGTATTAATTTTCGACATTTTTACTATTTCAATGACAATTAAATTCATTATATTCCTATCATCTTCCTTTTTCCTTCCCCTAAGTCTCGGAAATCTAAAGTTTTTGATTTGTATAAATATAAACAAGACTTAAAAATTAGTTTGCCAAAGAAGTTTCACTTCTGACATGTGTATTTTGAACGCACGCACTTTAAATTATTTTTTCAATTTAAAAGTCAATTCCTACTATTATACAATTTAGCCTTAACATGACTCGCCTCAATATAACGATTGACACAATTGATTTTCAATATAATTTGTGGAACATCTTTTTTCAGAGTGGACGGATAGTGAACGGGGTGAATGTGTGGCGGGTGCGGGTAGACTATGTGTGCGGTCACGGGAAACAGCCACTGTCATAGCACCCTCTCTAGCCGCAGTTTTAAAGGACCCCAATGCACCACTATGTGCTCGACACAATTCCCTCCTGACCCTCACTGACATCAGCTGCAGGTGATCATCCTTTTATTAATAAAGTTTCTCGGCACGTATCAAAAAATAACGCGTGATCCGGACAGGGGTACCAAAACACCCCAGCTCACTTATGTGGAAATTTGAAAAAAGCCATTTCAACATCACCAGTTTGTTGGAGTTGGTTTAAGTAAATTTTAAAATAACAAAAGAATAAATATCAATAACAGTAACTCATACCTGAAAACAATAATAGATAACTCTGTTATTTTAAAATTTCAAGGTTTTAATACCCTTGCCATAACCAATAACAAAATACCAAAAAGTAATAGATTCATAGGAGTAGGTTACGGGTGGTTACCTTCTATTCATAGCAAGTCTCCCTGTGTCACTATGAGTCCAGTCTCCCCTTCGATTCAAACCGATTGTAATAGCCCAAAAATGTTCTTTCTCATCAAGCCAATTTTTCAAATTTTACTATGGTTTTTATGGCCGTATAACATACAACGTTACTCTTAATGTAGGTGGATAAACAAAGCTTATTCATTTAGTTTTTCGGTTAATTTTTCAGATACTCGTGTATTGTAGAACCATTAATGGAGCATGTTTGTGGTTGCCTTGAAACCAATACGCCGGTTCCTCTACGTCGAGTGGCGGCACGTTCTTTGACGAAGTTGTTACTGGGCGGGTACCTACGACTGAGGACGCCACTCTATTATCGGTATGTACGAATTACAGACAAGGCTGCCACTATTAATTACAGTCAACTCTGCTAGTATGAATAACAGACAAGTCTGCCATTATGACTTACAATCAAGTCTTCCACTATGAATCACGATCAAGTGTACAAGTATTAATCACAGTAAAGTCTATTAATTACAGCAAAGTCTTGCAGTCTTGTGAGTTAAAGACAAGTCTGCCAGTATAAATTACAGACAAATCTGCCAGTATAATTTCAGACAAGTATACCAGTATGACTTATAGTCAAGTCATCCACTATAAATCACGATCAAGTGTACTAGTATTAATTACAGTAAAGTCTATTAGTAATCATTACAGCAAAGTCTGGCAGTATGAACTATAAACAAGTCTGACCGCTGTCCTGTTTCTCATCTTTTGTTTCTCCTGCAGATATTGTGCTTTGATAGCAGATGAGGATCCGGATGTACGGGAACCAGCAGAATACTACGTCTCCTGTTGCCTCACCGTAGAAGCGATTTACCATCACTTTGTAGATTGCGTTTTACACTACAACCAAGACACCGGTATGGTTAATTTGAAAAAGTATACAACATGTCTTCAATTATATCTAAGTCTCTATATGACCAGATTTATAGTTTACAGCTTATATATACGGTAACTGATATTATACACTTTTTTATTGGTTTCAGAGAGCATATCATTTGATGCACGTCAGCTGATCTACGACGTGATGCTACAGCGGATGTCACTAGTGCAGAAGCTCAATGTGCAGTGCAGACTGGCGCGGGAAGTTCTAGAACATGCTGCGGAACTCTGCGATGAGGGCGAGGAGCTGCCATCTCGTTTGCACGCGGCTTTACTTGACACCATCACCCTACTTTGCGGGCCACGAATGAAATTACCCAGTGAGTGCTTTCAAAAATTATATAAATAATATACTTAACACTGTATTTGACTAACACAGATGCTGGGTTCGATTCCCGGCAGATCAAGCTTAAGAAATTAAATTTTTATATTTGTTTCATGGAAACGGGAAATTACTTTATTCTTATATGTAACTTACTAAAAATAAGCTGGGTTGCAAAAAACAGTCACTTCGTTAGCGATGTTGACGCTCACTGTGAATGGATTTACCCAGTATATTCAATTGAGCTGTTTTGTTATTATAGAAAAGGCGGATAAAGGAGGCGATGCTGATATAGATGACTTACAAGAACGAGTCACGACAAATATAGTTTCACATGTGAGTATAATTTGAGACAATGAAAAATTGACGTATATAATGACGACAAAAGTTGAGAGTATGTTAAGTATTGTTTGATACTGTGATACAATTAGATACTGTGCAAACAATACTTAATAGTTCAATAATATATATACGTTTTTATACTAAAACCTATTAACCCTTTCGCTGCAGCACCATTTCTTCAGCTATCAACATCCTTATCTGAATAGTGATGAGGCGCGCTAAGTCTTTCTCGCTCTCCGCAATATTTAATAGCTATTAACCCGAGTTTTTAGCACTTTTACAAAGCTAATCGTAGTTTTTACAATAAAATATCTTCAATTACATATATATGTTGGAGAAAAACATAGGTTCCCGCTGACATCTTTAGTGGGGCCATAATTCAACCTCCAAAGTATGGGCGTCAGTTGGTTATGTTGGTGTACTCAAATACTATTAATTAACTCAGATTATAATGTCCAATCACTTAATGTTTCCAATATCAAATTACACAAACACATTAACAGTGATAGTTAGGAATGCGCGACAGGTTATATAGTCGACCGCTCTAGCGGACCGTTACTCGAGAACGCCGCCGGCCTGTGACTAATTGACTGACTGCTTGATTCCGACTTATATATTGTAAATATTACTCACAAGAGTCGAAATGCAAAAAAAAAATGTTATTTGCTTACACCTGTTTGTCAGTCGATTCTGGACAAATGCGCCACTACAACCATCACTTTTTAAGTTTTCTATATATGGATCTTGTGTCTTGATCTATTGTCATCGGTAAAACTTAGGGAAAAAGACCAAGAAGTCCTATGCGCTGGACTGACCAAATCCGGCACCACTCTCAAAAACCCGAATCTCGGATGGAGTAAATGTCGCGCAAAATAGAAAAAAAATCTAGATCTATGTACATACTCAGACCTACGCATATGCACACGCATACATACATGCGCAAACACACACGCTCAAACACACATATACTATCATATATCAACATGTCTTGTTTGGTTTTACTAAATGTTTTGTAAATTTAAAAGAAATTACTCCAATTATCGAGGTCTTCTGATACAGATATACATTTTACCGAGGTCTTAAAATAAGGTCTCCGCCACGAGATTTTACTAATGTAACTTTTATAAAATAAATTAATTTTATTTTCAAATTTTCAGTCTTGTGAATAGAGTATAATTTATATATCAATTAATTTGAAGATACAATGTCAAATCATATTGTCCCGTTCGTAATTGAGCATAAAAAATTAATGTAAATTCACTACACTATGAACGTACGAATTATGCAACGGGGCAACAAATATCTTCGTGCATTGGCGGTTGGCGTAATATTTTGTCCTCAAAATTCTATAGTCAAGATTCAGTATTGTCATTATAATACAAGTCTATAATAAATTGTCAAATTTTATTATATTACTCGTAGTATTGTCTTAAGTTATAACATGTATTTACCTTAACCCAAAATTCAATGTAATATTCAGTGTTATTAAGAAAATAAATAACAATTCGTTTCAATATGTTGCCATACTTAAGTTTTTCCTATCACACATTATAAGTATTTTTGCCACGTCTCAGAGCTTTATCTGTTCAAATCCTTATTTTAGAAGAGTCTTTCTCACGTATATGGGTGGAACTTTGTTATGACGAAATAATTCGTTAGCCGTATGGTGAGACGCAATTATACGTCAACCGCAGCGAAAGGGTTAAAATAGATCGATATTAAATATCGAACTAAAATGACTGAAAATAAGACTGAAGCAATACTTCTACAAGTTGTAGTTTAAAAATATTGGATTCCTAATAAATTAATATTTTACTATCGTATATGTCAATACAGTTGATTAAATTTACAAATTTCCTTTAAATTTATTAAAATAGTTGTAAAATTAATAATGTCTGTTAGACAATAATTTAATTTAGCAGTTTAGTTTTAGTATTATTTTTAACGAGAAATTTGTAAATAGTTTATTAGTAAAATAATTAAACATATTTTAAATGGGATATTAGTTTAGTTAAGTTTCAGAATAGACACCCATATCTCTTTCAATTTAGACAATTTTACTGTGACTATTAAAATTATGCTACAACCCTCTAAATATTCTTCCCTAGACTTTCACGGAAAAAGAAAAGGTAATACGGTTATTTATACATACAGATAAAAATGAAATGTCTGTCTAATCCTATTTCTCTACGGCCTGTAAATCGGTTTAACCATTTTGGAGATTAACTAAAACAGACTTACTTTAAAATGTGAAAAATGTCTACATAAATAATTAATATGTAAAATTCCTATTCATTTAGCGAAAAAATGGTTTCTTGATACAGACACTTCAATTTTGTTTATACGTATACATATAGATTTAAATAAATTAGTCGCGTGTCGGCTTATTAACGTTTGCAATTATTTTTATTTTATAAAATTTCTTACCTTTGTAAAGTTTTATTAGTTCAATATGATTAATTGATTTCCTTTGCTGAACCTTTGCTTAATAAATGTCTAAAGTATTAAAATTATTTTAAAAATTAGCATAAAAACTGTGTTACGAAATACCAAAACAAGTCATATCCAGTTTTTCTATCAACAAAAATCTATACCAAATATAAATAACATTGTCACTTCTATCAGTGTGTCAGAAAGCATTGTGAGATTACCTACCAGTCCGCAATGGAATAGTGTGGTGGGCTTAAACACCAAACACTTACAAACCTATGCCAAGTACTGGGAAGTTGATGAACTATAACTCTCATATGAGTGAGAATCCCTCTGTCCAGTAATGGGATTTTAATTGGATTTTCTAACTCTCCTATGAGAATGCCTCTGTCCAGTAATGGGATTTTAATTGTATTTTGAAACTCTCCTATGAGAATGCCTCTGTCCAGTAATGGGACTTTAATTGGATGTTGTAATTCTCCTATGAGAATGCCTCTGTCCAATAATGGGATTTAATTGGATTTTGAAACTCCTATGAGAATGCTTCAGTCCAGTAATGGGACTTTAATTAGATGTTGTTACTCTCCTATGAGAATGCCTCTGTCCAGTAACGGGATTTTAATTGGTTGTTGTAACTCTCCATTAGAATGCCTGTCCGGTAGTGGGACTTTAATTGGATGTTGTAACTCTCCTAAGAGAATGACTCTGTCCTATAATGGATCTTTAATTGGATGTTGTAACTCTCCTATGAGAATGCCTCTGTCCAGTAACGGGATTTTAATTGGATGTTGTAACTCTCCATTAGAATGCCTGTCCAGTAATGGGACTTTAATTGGATGTTGTAACTCTCCTAAGAGAATGACTTTGTCCTGTAATGGATCCTAAATTGGATGTTGTAACTCTCCTATGAGAATGCCTCTGTCCAACAAGGAAAATTATAATTTAGCTTTTTTATGAATTAAGATGCCTATACGTATTAGTTGAGTGACATTGCTCTGTAATGCTCTTATGAGTGAAGATGCCTCTGGCCAGTAGTAGAAGGTAAAGAAGCTATAACGCTACCATGAATGAGGATACCTCTGCCCAAAATAATTAAGAGATTAGACCGCCTTTTGTATCCTGCATGCTTTTGTATGTTACCTATATTTTGTTGTTGTAATCTTATTGTGGTGTACTGAAAGTAATAAATAAATCAATAATTCTTAATAAACTCTGGACTCTTTTCTGAGTCCCAAGTAGCTCTTCGCAATGTTGGGTTACCTCTTTCCAATATTGGAAGTAGGCCGTATCACTCCTAAGAATTAAAATGTATACCCACTAATAGACTAATAATAGGTTTCTTCTGCGAGTGAGGATATCTCTGCGGGATAGAAGTTAATAATCTGTAACTATCCGATGAGCGCGGATGTCATAAGCCAGTAGTGAAAATTTGGTAAGATATGTCCTTACGTATAAAGAGTCAAGTTTTATTTTAGACGCTTTGTATTTTTGATGATTAATTCGTCTTATTTAATAATTTCTGGTAGAATTTCATGGGCGTGGGAGCGAACTCTCGTTGCCAAGTCGATCGTAGGCGATATGCTTTGTGGGTAGCCAGATTGGAGGTCCGCCTTCTGTGAGGTTATCATCTTATAGAAGAAGGCGTTACAGAGGGAAAGGGAGAGATTGTGCTGTCGATTTCCTCTCTTCCGCCGTAGTAAGGGAGGGAGGGTCGTAGAGAGTTATTCCTTTCAGGGTACGCAAAAGCATTTACAAACTAAAAATGAATCTAATTTTAAAACCTAGTTGATCGTTTTTTTTTACCTTGTAACTATTAAAAATTATTCTTAAAACCATATCATTAGTACAAAATATATATTGTTATTTTATTGATATATTGTTATACAGTGATATATAGTTAATTTATGAAACATTATCTTACAAAATAAGGATTTGTTTGACTCTTTATACGTATGGGTCTCTTATGAGCGAGGATGCCTCACCCCAGTAGTGGGAAGCTTACCTCTTTTTATATATTCTTGTGTATATATCAAATATGTCTATATGTTTATGTATGTGACAATATATATAATATAGTCTTTAGTTTAATTATTATTAATTAGTATACATTATTATTAATGTTGCAACACTTTTATCAGTTCTTGTAGCTTTAGATAGTATATAAGGTTAGATTAAGTTGTATCGGGCTGCGTTTGTGGCGGCATCTGGACTATGGATCCAGCGCTGTATGGTCCATTTTCTAGGTTATGCCACACATCGCAGGGTATTGTAAAATGTACTAAAATATATTGTGATGTGTGGCATAATGTATAAATAAAGATATTTTCTTTCTTCTTCTTTTTATGTGTATTACTTTGTTGATATGTGATGTTTAGAAAATGAAACGCACGGTAGCGGAAGTGTTGGTGCCCGCAGTGCTGCGTCTGTACGCACACATGCGGGCGCGAGGGGGACAGCTGAATACGTATCTCGTGCGTATTGCCACCGACTTGCTCAACGACTACAGGCAGGAGGTAAGGAATATTTCCAAAAAAGGTCCGGCCGATTTTACTGTAGTAAGTTACAGTTGTGTGTTTATTGCTTATTATTATTGCTTGGTGCTTGTGTATTTGATTGTGTGTAAAAATATATTTCTTTTTTTATAACTATGACAAATACAAAACTTATTATATTAATTATAAATTAAATATAAAATTTCAAACTATGAATACTATACAAGATGGAGTATACAGATTAAGCAGACGAAGTTGCTTAGACAAGGTATTAGGGGTGTACGAATCGAATATCAATATGCAATTTATTCGAAATTGCTCGAATAATTCGAAAAAAAATGTAATAATTCGTAAATTTTCGATTAATTCCCGAATTATTGAAATATCTATGGATTTTCTATAGTTTCTAATAAGATTCGAGTTACAAACATACTTTTCGTTTAAAAATCTATTACCCAGAGAATACAATTGCTCATTTTCAATATTGTTCATATTTATTATTTTTATTTGTAGCAAATTTTCAAATCTTGTATTTTTTAGAATACTGTATTTACTACGGTATAATTTCTGTTACTTCATTCTCTTTAAAATAAAAATCTATAATAATTGTTCTAATTGTGTAAATATAATTTATGATTTTAATAAAATGTATATAGCTTATTATATTTAATTTACGAAAACTAATCGTATTATTCGGGAACTTTCGAATTATTTGATAGTGACTGAATAATTCGTAAGTTCGAATTATTCGACTCTGAAGAAAATAAATTATTTATTATGCACAGATCGAGGAATTAATAGAGAACGACGAGGAGCTAGTGAAAAGTGTGCACAATTTCCAAGAGACTATTGGGCTGGAGGTATCGTTTGGGAACACCAGGAACCTCGTGACAGCTTCTGCACCCCCCGAGCCCGACACCCCTAGATCTGCTCGCAAACGACCTGCGCCCAGACGGCCACATTCACCAAGAAAACGAGCCCTGAAGATATAAATGATGTACAGGAAATTGGAACCTTTGGATTAATAAGTAAGGAAAATATATTTTATTTATTAAATGTGAAAAGTCTTCCCTTGTTATAACTATATTCTGTAGAAACCGTCCTCTTTTTATTACCGCACTGTACCCTCGTACATATATTATTACGTTAATATAAATCATGATATTAGAAAGCATCTTTTTAAAATAAAAACTAAGTGTGCGTGCGTACAAAGTACACGTGTCAGAAGTGAAACTTCTTTGGAAAACTTTACACTTATTGGGAAAAAGGAAGATATGTTAGGAATTTAGTGAATTTAATTGTCATTAAAATATTAAGTGTCGAAAATTAAAACAAATTATAAATTTAACTTTTTTAAATTAATTTGTTTGATATTTTTATTAAAGTATTTCACACTTTCGCACTACAATTTTGGGCATTGCGTTCTGAAAAATTAAAAATTATTTGAATTTAAAAATTAATAAAAATAGTTAAAGAGAATTATTAAAATACATTTATTTTATATTGTTAATTAAATAATCTAGTCAAATCTGACTAATATTCGTCATCTGATCTACTGAAATTCCTCGTGACTTCAATTAAAAATATCTAACTTCAATTTAAATTTATACAAAATCATTGTAAATTAATTATTACTACAGAAACCCTATTTTTTAAATTAAAATTTCGTAAGGAGAATTTATGAAATATTATCTTATATTTTATGCAAAATGATTTATTAAAATCCCAAATGATTAATTGTAAATAAAAGTAGCACGTGTTTTTTGTCAATATTAGAAATTATTAATTTATAATTTTTTTTTATTTTATAATCTTTGAAAAATAGTATATTAAACACATGTTATTTGTAAATATGAATACTACCTAACCTTCAAACGAATTAGCATAAAAACGCTGCACATCTTCGTAACGCAAATCACTAGTTTCATCCGTAATTTTAGCCTCATGCTCCAAAAGAAGTTTCACTTCAATACGATTTCTTAATTTTTTTACACCAAATTTTATTAAATAAAACCTTTTATTTATTTCCAGATATGACTTCATTTAAGGACCTGTATTGTAATATAGACTACTGTAAGATATCTTTTATCAATTTTCTAACTACGTTAATGAATATTTTAATGTAATATATTTAATATCTAATGTCGATAGAGATGCTATGAAATTGAAATTATTAATTACATTTGTTTCATAATGATTATTTATTATATGCGTGGCATATGAAAATATCCAGTAAATATGTCCATGCTCTAAAACCTTCTCCTTTAAGTGAGGAGGTCTAAGCCCAGCAGTGAAACGTTAACAGGCTGCTACTTATCTTACCTTATGATAAAATAAAGAGTGTTTTATTTCATGTTTTTCTTTAATTCCTTCAGACATGTCTGTTTATTCTAATTTTCGTGAAATTCAAGGGACATATGCTTAGATTACGATACTGTGTATTGAGTATATCGCTCTCTTCTCGTCGAGTTCACTCGAACGAGCGTTACTTCACCGAGCATGACGGCTCAGCCTCGTTCAGTATAAAATACACGTGCACAGCTTTGCAAAACCCAGTCATCTTTGTCTGATCACTATTATCAGGTAAGCTATATCAAACAATTTTGTTGTGAGACGTCTATATCATGGAAGTTTATTCCATTTTGCCTTTATTTCTTGTCGTAAACTACAATTTTATTCATATAACATTTTATTCATACAAAAGAATTTCAATGTTTCACATTTTTTAATCTAGTCTACCCACAGCGGGGTAGTTGAAGTCCGTTTTATATTTTTTATTGTCGAAAGCGTAAATCGTTCAAAAAAAACCAAATAGCACGTTTTATTTTTAGCTAGTGACATATTTCTTTCACTCCAACAAACGATACCGCTGTAAGGAAATAGCGAAACAAATGTACGATATGTTATTTGTTACTTTACTGATAAAATAACAAATAACGAAAATAACTGAAATTATATTTAAGGTTATTATGTTACTTTCAATATTTTGAGTGAGTTAGTACGTATCTACTTCTACTTTGAGTTATCTTTGGGGAAAGGGCATTGAACAAACTTTATATAAATTTATACCAAATAAAATTTTATTAATTAATGGGAAAAAGCGAAGTAATAGACCATTAAACCTCATCATCAGATCGGAATTCTAATCTATTAATACATCTTTATTCATAGTCATTGTCTATCATATACTAAATCTGTGATATAAATTGCTCTTTCCTATGCAAAAAATAACTTTTCAGTAACAAATAACTTAATAAAATATCAGTTATTGGACCTATAATAACTTCAGAGCTATAGTTATTTTAAAATAGCAACAACTACCATCCCGCTCAGTCGTGTGATAGTAGCGCAACAGTGTACACGTGATGTTTGGATCACTTTCAGATATCAACACAAATGAACTGGGGTCTTTTGGTACCCCCTCTCAGATCACTCGTAATGTTTTGATACTAAACCTCAAAAAAGTTGATTAATCAATATAATACTATTACACAAAGGTCGTATCAAGGTCATGGGCTTAATATAATTTTTGAAGCGAAACTTCTTTAGGTGCGTGAAGGTAAAATGTTTACGGATGAAACGCGTGATTAGCGTCAGGAAGATGTGAATCGTAATTAGTTTGAAGGTTAGTCAGTTTTATAGTTACGAATAACATGTGACATTTAAATTTGCCACTCGTCATTAAATAATTTAATATACTATCATAAAATAAAAATATTTCATAAATTCTCTTGACTAAATTTTAAATTCAAAAACAAAATTGAATTAATAATATCTAATATTGACATAAAAAATGTGACATTTTTATTTACAATCCGTCATTTCAGAGTTACTATATAAATTGTATTAATTTTCGACACTTAATGTTTGAATGACAATTACATTTGTAACATAAGATATGTTTTTCCCTCCCTCTAAGTCTCAGAAATCAAAAGTTTTAGATTTGTATAAATATGCTACAGGAGATGCTAAATATTATGAATGAAGCTTTGAAAGGGAAAGGAATGAAAGTGAATGTAAACAAAACGAAAGTTATGCTTTTTGAACGATGAATCTATGATGAATGGCAATATTTTGATAGATGGGGAACAAGTGGAAGAGGTGAAAGAATTTGTATACTTGGGATCTAAATTTACAAAAGATGGAACATGTGAAAGTGATATCGAAAGGAGAGTGAATGCAGGGAATATGGTAAATGGTGCTCTGCATGCTTTTATGAATAGCCAGATGGTGTCTCAAAGGGCTAGACTGGCAGTGCATGCTGGAGTGTTGGTGCCAACACTTATGTATGGTAGTGAAAGTTGGGTATGGCAGAAGAATCACAAAAGTAAAATAAATGCGGTAGAGATGAGAGCGTTGAGAAGCATGAGTGGATTAAAACTGAGTGACAGAGTAAGAAATAGTGTGATAAGAGAACGTTGTGGTATAAAAGAAGACGTAGTGACTAAAATTGAGAAAGGTATGCTTAGATGGTTTGGGCATGTAGAGAGAATGAATGAAAGGAGACTGACAAAAAGGATTTATGAGTCAAGAGTGAATGCGAAAGTTGGAAGGGGAAGACCAAGGCGAACGTTCCTGGACCAAATCCAGGACATTTTAAATAACGGCCAGGTCAAGAGTACTCTAAACCGACGAACTTGTATGAAAGGTTTAATGAGAATGAAAGAAGCGAAGGAGATATGCAAGGATCGTGGCAAGTGGAAGGATGTTGTCTCTGCCTACCCCTATGGGAATGAGGCGTGATGCTAGGTATGTATCTATGAACAAGACTTAAAAATGATTTTGACAAAGAAGTTTCACTTCTGGCATGTGTACTTTGTACGCACTTAATGTGTCAAAGGAATAGGCGAAAGTTAAATAAAACCACCCACATTAAACTCATACTCTGTAATAAATAACTGTGAAAATAACGATTTCATTTTAACAGCATACAAGAATAATTATTGCGATCCATGCATGTCGATGCTTAACAATTAATAAATACATTATTACATCTTATTGCTTAGATTTAATTTTGTTTCAAGGTCACTCTCTTTCTCTATTATCAGTTCCTTATTACTAAATGTTTTCTTCAATAACATATTTATAGCTGCTTCTTCTGCAAGGGACAAATTCACTATATTTTTAAAATGAAAACTTCTTTAGCATCGTTGTGCTTTGAAAGTCATGAAACGAAAAAGCGACAGTAAAAAGAGACAGACACATAAAATCATACGATTCAACGAAGAAGAGAATGAGACATGAAGCATTATACAGTATTTATGTTCGTATAAATTATGAAAACCGTATACACTTAATATATTTATGTCAGATTTCACCAACCTCTCCTAAAATTGATGTCTCGTGAGTACAATTTAGGGAATAATTAAGGGGATTGTTTCTATAGCGAAGGGGTTCCCTAAAAACTACATGTTTTTAATTATGCCATTTAAGTGTTTTTGTTTCCATAGCTAAGAACGCCCCTAAGAAAATTTACGGCCAGTTAAGTGGCTTGTTTTATATTTAAGGAATTCCCTATATCAAATCCAGGGTCAGTTAAGGGGATTGTTTTTATAGCTAAGGGGTTCCCTAAGTAAATTTAGGCCCAGTTAAGGGGAATTTTTATAGCTAAGGGGTTCCCCAAGTACTTTTAGGGCCAGTTAAAGGGGTTGATCTTATAGCTAAGGGATTCTCTAAACATCGCCAGTTAAGGTGATTGTTTTAATAGCTAAGGGGTTCCCTAAGTACATTTAGGCCGAGTTAAGGGGATTGTTATTATAGCTAAGGGGTTCCCAAAGTACTTTTAGGGTCAGTTAAAGGGATCGTTCTTATATCTAAGGGGTTCCTTAAGTACATTTAGGGCAAGTTAACGGGGTTGTTCTTATATCTAACTTATGTCCCATAACTATATAATGCAATTATAGGGAATGCTGGTGAAATCGGGCATTAGGTTTTTTAATATAATTCGCCGATATGTATAAATGTTTATCGTTATCTTGAAGTCGAAAGTTTTTAAAGGCTTCACTTCTACCACGTGTGAATTGCACACAGGATTTCTTTCTTTCTTTATCCCGAAAGGGTAACGCTTGATTGTAAAGTCATCTGATGGTAAGTGGTGATGGAGTCTAAAATGGAGGCGCGCTAATCTTGTAAAATGCAATTTACGTTTTAGCTGGTAGGCTGGCGGATTTTTAAAAACTTAAATATAACTAGAATTTTACTGTCCTGAGAAGAACCCTTAACAAACTGATTTAGGTATCCTCTTTAATCATCATCATTACGATGTTAATCTATTATAAATATATAAAAAAAGCTTTGTATGTAAACTTACCAGTAACTTGTATAGCGAGTAGTTGGTGGACAATGTGTCTTGCAGTTATCTTAAATAGATCTCTACTGTTAATCTTTTTCTTTTTATAATAGGGCATCAACAACTTAACCACTAATCCCGCAACATCAACCTTTTCGGTTTTCTTTTCTTTAGATTGAGCATGCTCTTTCTTTTTCAAATCTTCATTTTTCCTTTTATCTGTTTTACTTACATATTCCTTATTCTCCTGCTTGTGTTTACTCTTCGAAGTATCATGTTGATCTTTACGAATTTCTTTTTTAATAGAAAGTTCTTTCTCTTTTCTTTTATCGTTGTCTGGTAAAGGTTCTTTTTTTGCTTCTTTGTTAGTTTTGTCTACCGATTTTTTATCGGTAGTGGGATTTTTTTCCTGTTTTGCATCGTTCGTGCCATGTTTCGTAGGCGATTTAGATGTAATGACTGAATCTTTGTTATCGCAAGAATTTTTATCGTTACCTGCATTTTCTGAAGCAATTGGTTCGGGTTTTATTTCAGAGAATTGTTTGAGGGCTTGCAAAACTTTATCTGCTTCTATACTAAGTTGGTGCGCTTTATCAATAGATTTTCCTTGTTTTTCATTATCTTTTAAAGAATCTAAATCATTTATCTTTTCTGATTCATAATCATTACTTGTATTTCCATCATTCAGTACTTTTTCAATAGATTTATCAGTGCTATTATTAAGTATGAACGTATCATCAGAATTAGTATGTAATTCATCGCAATCAATAGTTAATTTATCGCAATCTGAATCTGAATCTATTGATGATCTCTCTTTGTGATTTGATTTCGCTTGACTAGTTTCGCTTTGTGATGCTTTTCTTTCTTTTTTAACGGGTCTCTTTTCCT
This sequence comes from Elymnias hypermnestra, assembly GCA_015832385.1. Classification (NCBI taxonomy): domain Eukaryota; kingdom Metazoa; phylum Arthropoda; class Insecta; order Lepidoptera; family Nymphalidae; genus Elymnias; species Elymnias hypermnestra. The sequence continues at coordinate 928,689 of JACTOM010000903.1, read as the reverse complement.
CTGTATCGTCATGAGACTTTCTATCTTTGTGTTTTGTTGATAATTTGTCTAAATCTGCATCAGATTGTGATGATTTTCTTTCCTTGTGTTTGGAAGGTTTTTCCATAGCAGATTGTGGTTTATGTTTAGTTTTTGTAATATTGTCTTTATGTGTATCCAATTTTGACTTGATATGTTTATGTTTTGAGTTTGTATTCTCTCTGTCGGTATCGGATTGTGATGATTTCATGTCTTTATGTTTAGTCGCCTTATCGCGATCTGTATCAGAGTGTGATGACTTTCTTTTGTGCTCTTTGTGTCGCTTTTTGGGCTTTTTAGGGCTTGATTTTTCTTTATTCTTTTCGTCACATTTATCTTTTGACGTTTTAAGTCGTTTATGAACTTCAAATTCTTCATCGCTATCAGACGATTCGCCAAATAAAGCTTTGAGTTTCCTTTTAGCTGTTGGCTTTGTTGTTTCAATTGCATCGTTCTTCAATTGATAACTGTCTTTATCTTTATTTTCATCAACATTTTTATTATCTTTACTTTTGTTGGGTATACCTTGTAATGTTATATTAATAACTAAAGTTTTAGTGCGTCTCATAGTAGATTCATTCCTGCTTTCGTTTACATTCTCAATTTTCATAGTTTCATCAATATCGTCATTGTTTGTTGAAGTGTCTATTTCTTCTAATTTGAAAGTTGAATCACTATGATTGGGTCTAACATTTTCGTCTATAACTAATCCACCATCGTCTTCGCTATCATCTGAAGTAGGAGTTGGTGATTCTTGAGATAGTGGTCTTGTGAAAAAGCTTTGTAATTTAGTTTGTGTTAATGGGTCCTTTTTAAAAGAGTTAGCTTTTCTTAGACTTTGTTTGTCGGCTTTGGACAGTGGTCTATGTTCTTTTTTACCATCCATGTTATCTGAAATTAAATAAGTAATATGAAAGGACCATTTATACCAATAAACCTTTAAATCCATTTCCTTCTTCCAATTTCGTGAGCAGACTGATAGATGGCGCTGCACAATATTTTTGCAAATGCATTAATAATTAATAAAAATTGGAAATAAACAGCACTAACATTATGTGTCCATTGCAAGTATAAAAAAATTACGTTTTATTAACAATTGAATCTTTGGAGACAGTCTTTAAAAGAGTGTGATGGGGCAACTTCTGCGTATAGTTGAATATATTACTAAAAGTACAGCGCCATCTTGATTCTTCAGTTGATGCTTATGTAATTTATTTGACACTCACCATCAGAAAGATCACAGTCAAACGCTAACTTCAGTAAATATATAATGTCTGGTTATTAGTTTTCTTGTAATTTGCATTTCAAGATTTCGATTTGCAATAAAGTCTGTCTATCCTATATCTTAAGCCGAACAAGACCACAAAAGAGTCCTCAAAATTGGATGATCAGTTTCTCGGTCTTCGCGGAGATCTTCGCGGTCAAAGACAGAATTTATAGTTAAATATAGCAATTGACTGCCTCATTGGTCTAGTGGTTAGCATGTTCGACTACAGACGTGAGGACCTGGGTTCTAGTCCCGGGTCAGGCTAATTAAAAAATCAATATTGAGTTTTCTATTTAAGATTTTCTCTATATTTGCCCGAAGTTGGGAAGTTTAGTCAGGGGGTACACATCTTTTCTATTTGTCCGATAGTCATAGTATGGTACACGGGTATGCGATCCCGGCTCCCCGAGCTATTACTGAATCTTCTCAGTCTTCCGAGTCAGTAATATCCTACTACCTTATATTTTCCTTTCTCTTCCTTACAAAGTTCCTATCTTTTTGACCCGTTCCCCCCTTTTATTCCATTTTCCTACCCACTTCCTGCCAGTCCAAGGTGTACCGTGCCGAGGGACTCATGGCTAGGGGCATTTGCCTAGTCGCAAGCGGTGGCCCTGGGACCGGGCGAACCCAGAAATAGGCTAGCCTTATTCTGGCATGCGGGGCTCTGCCAGAATGGACCTATGTTCCCTTGCTACTCGTGGGAACGCAATGGTGATATTATTACATTCCAAAAATGGCGGCGATGAGATTCGCAATCCATCACGTCACGTTCCTAATGGGGGCGAAAAGCGGGCTACCGAGAGCCGCTTTGCTACTTTGAATGTAAGAGGAGGAATGAATGAAAAGATTGATGAAGTATGCCAGATGATGCATGATAGGTGCATAGATGTACTCTGCGTGAATGAGACAAAGAGGAAAGGATGTGATACCACGAAACATAGCCCTTACACAGCTTACTGGTCTGGTGTAAGCAGTGATAAGAGAGGCTGTCAGGGAGTTGGTATCATACTTTCCGAAAGAATGGATGATTGTGTGAAAGAAGTGAAATACGTGAGTCCTAGACTCATCTGGATCAGGCTAAAAGTTGGACTTACTCGGATCTTTGTCTTGGGTGCTTATGCTCCGACGGATCTGGGCACCAGAAAGTCCAATAAAGCCCAAAAAGAAATAGATGAGTATTGGGAAAGTGTGAGTGATACGTTGAATGAATGTGAACCGAATGAGCGAATAATTATGTTAGGAGATTTTAATGGATGGGTAGGTGTGAAACGTGATGGATATGAAAGGACTCTTGGTATGTTTGGTGACAAACGGGTGAATGAAAATGGACGAAGTTTGCTTGGAATATGTGTGGAACATAGTCTTTTTGTGGCAAACACTATGTTTGAGCACAAGGGGATTCATGTGTATACAAGGGAAGAAGGGAATGCTAGAAGTATGATTGATTTTGTAATTGTGGACGAAAAACTGAAGAAGAAAGTTCTAGATGCTCGAGTATACCGCGGGGTCGACATCGATACTGA
>JACTOM010000903.1:844621-924593 GCA_015832385.1 Elymnias hypermnestra | reverse complement strand
TGAAAGGAGACTGACAAAAAGGATTTATGAGTCAAGAGTGAATGCGAAAGTTGGAAGAGGAAGACCGAGGCGAACGTTCCTGGACCAAATCCAGGACATTTTAAATAACGGCCAGGTCAAGAGTACTCTAAACCGACGAACTTGTATGAAAGGTTTAATGAGATTGAAAGAAGCGAAGGAGATATGCAAGGATCGTGGCAAGTGGAAGGATGTTGTCTCTGCCTACCCCTATGGGAATGAGGCGTGATGCTATGTATGTATGTTGGGAAGTTGGCGGTGTGTTCCACCCCCGTGCCTCGGAGAGCAAGTTAAGCCGTCGGTCCTGCGCTTGATCTCTCTCCGGTCGTGTCGGATTCCCGTCATATCGGACTATGAGAGTGAAGGAATAGAGAATGCACTTGTGTTCTATGCCTGCCAATCCGCAGTGGAGCAGCGTGGTGGGTCTATGCTCTAAAAATCCTCGCTCTTCGGAGTGAGGAGGCCTGTGCCCAGTAGTGGGACATTAATGGGCTGCTACTTACTTTTTTTACTTTATAGCAATTTAATATATAAAGTAGCATACGTTCGCTTGTATACATTGCAAAATACTTACTGTTTTCTAATTGAGCTGCAGTAATGAACCCGTGTGTTTTCTGTGACTCTTCTCGTTTTCTTTCGAAATCCCTGGCGAATTCAGCCAGCGTTTCACGTTTCTTCGGTTCAAACGTCTTCAATTCCGGATACAAGTGGTCTTTGCAGGCTTTCACTTGTGATATCTAAAAAATAAATGTATGAAAATATCTCATGTTCACAAAACAATGTGTATTTATCAACAACTATTGTTTCTAATTAGTCCATTGAAATGTTACAATTTAAGGACCTAACATTGCATTTTTTAGAAGACCAATTTCATTTTTGGGACATGTGTGGGCGGTAACCCCACATACTTAAGGTTAAACTTCTATTGACCCCCCTTTTTTAAGGAAGGGGAAATCTTCAAAAGATACCCCACCTTTGAGGGACAAGTCGGGTAATTGTACCCACTAAAACCCCTCCGGTAGCCTTCCTCTGCACCTATCAAATGACTCCGGGTTCTCCGTAGAACGACTACACCGAAGCCACTCTCGTGCGATGTCGCAACAACTCCTCCCTAAGCAAAATTCGCATTTGCGCAACCACCCTGTCTTTGTTACCTGGATCTATTGACCCCCTACACATGCCCCAAAAATAAAATTGCGTCCTCTATAAAATGCAAAGCTCATGTAACATTTCAATGGCCTAAAAATCTTATATATACCTTAGGGTTCCCAGAAGTGATCTCTCATAAGGAATAAGGTGGTTTTCGTATACTAATTTTTAATTTTACGTTAATGATGATAGGGTGGTAATGAGCCAACGAGATAAATATGTCTGACATTACTAATTATCAAATGGATCTCTACTAGCGAAGTGATGCGAGGCATTTTAAAGGTTTTCCCGCTGTTGCCCAGTTTAATTTTGAAACTGATCGTTATCCGGCAGAAGTTATTACGAATATAAATAAATCTTTTAGTTTGTTTATATCTATATAACAAAATACATTAAATAGTATAAAGACTTTATATTATTGTAAATCTCATATCTAATCTAAATATTCATCAAGCCTTACTCGTGTAAAGCCCGATCCCGTTGCTAGTATATAATAAAATGTCTTACCAATTTCGTCATGGCTCGTCTGTATAGACTGATTACAGTGCTTTTGGAGAAAGCTTCGTATTCAAGTTCAACTGCACATTGCTCTATATCGTTATTTGACAACTTTCTTTCTGGTTCGTCGATATTTTTAAGGCATTCAATATTGTTTCTTAATGCGTCCGTCAATAAAGATAGGTAGCTCTCACGTCCTGATACTTTTAAACCATTAACCTAGAAAAGGATTTTAATATATATATGTACAATGTTTTAAGAGACCGTTTCCGATAACGAAGACAGACGATTGTACTAATGACGACTTTCATGATGAGACGGAAAAAAATCGAATTTGATTTAGAAACTTCTTTGGCAAACTAATTTTTCAGTCTTTTTTATATTTATATAAATCTAAAACTTTAGATTTCCGAGACTAAGAGGGAGGGACAAAAGAAGATATGTTTGGAATTTAATGAATTTAAGTGTCAAAAATTAATACAATTAATTTAGTTAAATCTCAAATGACGAATTGTAAATAAAAATACCACGTGTTTTTTGTAAAAATTATAAATTATTAATTAAAATTTTTTTTATAATTTAAATTTAGAAAAGAGCATTTATGAAATATTTTTATTTTATGGAAAATGAAATATCAAATGACGAGTAGCAAATTAAAATGCCACTGTTATTTGTAAATATTAAAACTACCTAATCTTCGAACGAATTAGCATTAAAAACGTTCTGCATATCTTAGTGACGCTAATCATGCGTTTTATTCGTTAAAATTTTACCCTCATGCGCTTAAAGATGAAATACAAAATCAATGAGCAGCTGACGCTCGGGTCAACGAACGCACGCGGCCGCCGCCGATGTGTGTGTGTGTGTGTGTGTGTGTGTGTGTGTGTGTAAAAGAAACGAGTTAATTGAGCGGCAATACGTTCGTAACGTTGAAAAATAATATACCTTGGTTTCTGTACTCTCGGCTGCTTTGCATTTTGAGTATATGGCAGATTCCGTACTGTTTTTCCTATTTCTATCTATATCTATACTTTTCTTTCTTTTGGCGAATTCCTTCAGGATAAGCGATTTCGTTTCCTCAGCTACTCGGTGCCGTTCACCCTCAGTATCAGAATCATCACTGGCATCGCCATAATATGACTGCATTTCCCTAAAATTACAATTGGCTTTTGTAACCAAACTATTTCTTTCTCTATAATTATTCTTCAAACCATTGTACCACTTTATTGAGAGAGCTGTTTACGTCGTCATAATTTGTTTGTCGCCTATTAATCTTAAACAACAGCGAAGTATCATCAGCAAACAGAACAATCTCATGATCACCCTTAACAAAGTAAGGAAGGTCATTGATATAAATGAGGAAAAGAAATGGTCCTAGTATGGAACCCTGTGGGACTCCCATTTTTGTCACAGACCCCGCAGAAAGCTTGCCATTGACACAGACCTTTTGCGTTCTATTGGTTAAATATGAACTCATCAGGTCTAATGCTGTGCCCGCGAGGCCATAGTGTCGCAATTTCCCGATCAGGGTTTCATACTGAACACAATCGAAGGCCTTAGACAGATCACAGAAAACGCCAAGCGCGTCACGTGAATCCTCCCAGGCCTCGTAGATATTGAGTAATAACTGTACGCCAGCATCGGTAGTCGAGCGACCTCGAGTAAAGCCAAATTGCTTATTATGTAATAAATTATATTTTTTGAAATGTTTTAGCAACTGGTTCAACATTATTTTCTCAAATATTTTACTAAAGGTTGGGAGAACCGATATTGGCCTAAAGTTACTAGGGTTCGAAGTACTGCCTGACTTAAACATCGGTATTATTTTGCTGTACTTCATTAAGTCAGGAAATACACCACAATCTACACAATTGTTAAAAATTACCGCCATGTCTGGTGCAACGATGTCAATTAATGATTTTACAAGGTTAACTGACAAACCCCACAAATCGTTAGTTTTTTTGTTATTAATTAAATTAAATGACTTAATAACATCAGAGGCATCGACACGACTGAATTTAAAAGTACTATGACATTGGGGCAAGCTATCAGCTAGCCAAGAGAGTGCAATGGAAGGTGAGGAGTTCAGTGATTTCGTAGTTGAGACAGGAATTTTTGTAAAAAACTCTTCAAAAGTATTAGCAACCTCTAAGTCTGACGAAATTTTTTTATTCTCTAAATCTAAATGAAATTCATCAAAACGCGGAGTTGCTTTTCCTGTTTCATCATTAATTATTTTCCAAGTTGTTTTAATTATATTAGTACTATTTTTTATCTTACATTTTATGTGTTGCGATTTAGCAAAAACACATTTCTTTTTGAAAAATTTATATAAAGGTTAAGTTTTAAAATATGTTTTTAAAGTCTTATTTTATTCATATATTTAAATTGTATTCATTGATTTAAATGGTATTCGATTATTGAAATCGTATTCGATTATTTAAATTCTATTCATATATTTAAATTTATTAATTTATTGAAGCGTATTTCTTATGTCACATGTACACACAGTAGGGAATAATTTATTTTGTTTCATCGGGATAGTTCGTTTATTTCTTGGGACTAATATGATAGTATGTTATTTAAAGATATCAAATTAGCATTTAAAAAAATTGTGATAAAGGTAAAGATCAAGTACCGAAACACCAATGTTAATTTCTGCTAACAATGGTACACAGCGTTTTGATTTTTATTAAATTTTTTTTTGGATATCTTTATAACATTCGTAAATACAAAAACATTATGACGTCACAAACATGGCGACCAATCGTTGCGCGTTTATATTCACGTGATATTTTTAGTAAATACTATCGAATTTTAGTTGTTTGTAATTACATTAAATTAATATTTAAACGGTGGCTGTATCAACTATGTCTCTACATATATAAAAATCATTCGCTGTTCGTTAGTCTCTCTAATACTCGAGAAAGGCTGGACTGATTCGACTAAGATTAGTTCTCAATTATTTGTGGAAGTCCAGTGAAAGATTAAAAGGTGAGGAAATATAAAAAAAATGGTATGAATATAGTAAAAACTAAAACTTTTCAGAAGTCAAATGAAATTTAAAATAATGCTTTTTTTTGGTTTTGATATCTGACATTGACAACCAACAATTTCTGATCTCAACTATAGTGTTTAACTTTGGCGGGAATCTGGGCGTAACGGTCGCTTTTTAAGATTACGAATTATTTTAAAGTTTTGAAGTTAAGTATTGACAACATTCTGTACGGGACTTTCGCCTACAGGGTTATATTGTATCCAAAGTTTACGCCAATAAACCGACTTCTCTGTCACGACAACAAAATATCCATCACGAAATGGCAGCCATTCCTGAGTCCACCTGCCGAGCCGTCATAAGTAATTTCACTGTTCGATCAAATGAGTGTTGAGAACGCGAGGGTCTACATTTAGACGATATTATTTTTAAGAAATAATCCTCAAAAAAGTGTATTTTAACGATTAACAAACATTTTTTCTATATACGTCATACTTGTTTGTTAATCGATCTACGATATATGACTTCTTTTGAGACACTTTGTATAATAACATTGTTTTCTTTATATTGAAATTCTTTATATCTTTATTTAATAGGATAAGGATATAATAAAGATGTATATATAATACGGTTTGATTATTGTCAGTACTGCCTCATTGGTCTAGTGATTAGCATGTTCGACTATAGACATGAGGTCCTGGGTACGAGTCCCGGGTCGGACCAATTAAAAAATGGATATTGAGTTTTCTTTTGAGATTTTCTCAATATTTGGGAAGTTGGCGGTGTGACACATCCCCGTCCCTCGAAGAGCACGTTAAGCCGTGGGTCCTGCGCCTGATCTCTTTCCAGTTGTGTCGGATTCCCGTCACATATGAGAGTGAGGGAATAGAAAGTGCACTTGTATGCCTGCCAACCGGACCGGTGGACCGGTGTGTTTGGTTTATGCTCTAATAGAACTGTCTCGTATGAGTGACGAGACCTGTGCCCAGCAGTGGAACGTTAATGTACCGCTACTTACTTTTCGGCACTTTTATTAACATTTAATATATATAAAAAAGTAGTTATAGTGGCAAAACTACAGCAGTTGGACATATGGTATTGGTGATTTTGTTGTAGATATTAATACGTTCTATAATACTGTAGAACATTTTTTGTTCTATTATCAATAGTTTTCGCAGCGCACGCGATGTCTTTTTGTGACAATTCTTTTACACAGCTTGGGTTACATTAAAGCTTTATTATTAGGGATCCCTATTTTTTTTTTTTTTTTTGAGAAAACAATACATCACAAAAAACACAAATGTTTCCTCTTTATAATATTAGTTTAGATGCACAGCAGTTACTGACCTCATCTGGCCTATCCTACCCTCTCCGTACAGCTCGGAGGGGTCTTGGTGTGTGACGAAGCCTCCTTGGCCGAGGGTGGCGCTCATCGCGCGCCGCTGGTGCTGCTCTAGCGCACGCCGCACTGCGCGTTCATCCTTACACACGTCGCAACGACTCACACAGTTGGGTACCTCCTCCCCGAAGTAATCGGCGAAGATCTTGTGCCGACATCTGCACATACATACATACGTAGCATCACGCCTCATTCCCATAGGGGTAGGTAGAGACCACGTCCTTCCACTTGCCACAATCTCCTTCGCTTCTTTCATTGTCATAAAACCTTCCATGCAAATTCGTCGCTTTAGAGTACTCTTGACGTTGCCCTTATTTACAATGTCCTGGGTTTGGTCCAGGAACGTTTACCTTGGTCTTCCCTTTCGAACTTTCCCATTGACTCTTGACTCATAAATCCTTTTTGTCAGTCTCCTTTCATTCATTCTCTCTACATGCCCAAACCATCTAAGCATACCTTTCTCAATTTTAGTCACTACGTCTTCTTTTATACCACAACGTTCTCTTTATCACACTATTTCTTACTCTGTCACTCAGTTTTAATCCACTCAGACTTCTCAATGCTCTCATCTCTACCGCATTTATTTTAATTGTTTATTCTTCTGCTATATCCAACTTTCACTACCATACATAAGTGTTGGCATCAACACTCCTGCATGCACAGGCAGTCTGGCCCCTTGAGACACCTGGCTATTCATAAAGGCGTGCAGAGCACCATTTACCATATTCCCTGCATTCACTCTCCTTTCAATATCACTTTCACATGTTCCATCTTTTGTAAATTTAGATCCCAAGTACACAAATTCTTTCACTTCTTCCACTTGTTCCCTCTCATCTCATTCATCTCTTTCAAAAAGCTCGAAATGACGACTAAGGGAATAATGATTGTTCAAATTTAATAATGTATGAATATTTACTTGACTTCCTCACAGTATTTGACCATGATTTCGAAGCTCTTGTAGGCGTTCTTACAGCGCTGCTTCTGTTCGGGTGTCTTGGCGCGGGCCAGCTCGGACTTTAACAGGAAATCCACTGCGTTTCGCTCACTACGACAGTAGTATATACGGCATGACGCCGGTCTGCCATCACGACCAGCTCTACCAGACTCCTGATGAAAGTCGTATTATTATTTATTTACTAGCGATGCCCCGCGGTTTTTCCCACGAAACTCGTGCCAATGGAAAGTTTAGTCTTTATTTTTTTATTGCTGACAGTATAGCGCTTAAGTGATGATACAGTCTAAGATGGAAGCGCGCTAATTTGGTAAGAGGCGATATACCCTTTATGGTTTCTACAAAGCATCGTACTGGAACACAAATCTCTTTGTTTGGCGGTATTTTTTTGCTGGTACGGTGGTAACTAGCCAGGGTCGAAGCCTCCCACCAGTCCAGACTCCAGACAAATTAGACAAATTAGAAAATACAATTTCCTAAATTCGTCCTACCGGGGATCAAACCTGGGACCTCCGCTAGCAAAGCGAATACTCGCACCACTGCGCCAGATAGGCCGTCAAAGTCGAACTATATAGATTTATAATGATTTTTTTTTATTAACATAAAAGTGTTATTTTACTTAGTTTTTAGTTACTTTAGGACAGATATATTTGGTCCTAAGAATTGAAGAGTTCTGTCAATTTGTCATGTTTCTCATGATCAAAACCTAACCAAACTGTCATCAAACAACCTTTGGGTTATACCCTTTCCAATAAAAAACGAACCATCGATATCGGTTGGCGTGATTTTGAGTTATTCGTCAATTTGTCGCGCTCAAACGTAATGCAAATTTAAGAATCATCCAATTTTTTCATGGATGCCATCATCAGAACTGGTTTTAAAAAAATGGGACCCTACGACAGGCATCCCCTTTCATATAAAAAAAAGAATTATCAATATCGGTTCACCTAGAAAATATAAGGTAACAAACAGAAAAAATACAGACGAATTGTTAACCTCCTCTTTTTTTGGAGTCGGTTAATAAAGGCGCTTTATTGATTAAAGTAAGGACCAATCGCGATGTTGTTTAGCATACACTATATGGTATGGGCCATGTCACGATGTTATTTGTTTAATTTTTAACAAAATTGTATTGAATAAAACAAGAAATCGGCTTTATTGATCAAATTGAAACTCTGCTATTCTGTATTCTTATGCTATTCTGCTATAGCTTTCAGAGGTACTCAAAATTTTTGTTTTACAATTTTGCAAAGTCATGTTAAGGATAAAAATCTTTTTTTCTGGAAAACCAATTCAGGTCCTTTTAGTAATTCATTCAAGTTGGTGAAACGTACCATCGATTACTATTATACTACCGTTTCACATCAAATACACAATGTATACACAATAATTAATTTATAGAGAAGTGAGACACATGCCTGGTAGTATGCTGCTACATTCTGTGCCAAGCCCCAGTGTACCACAGCACGCACAGTTGCCTTGTCCACACCCATGCCAAATGACACAGTGGCGCACACGCACGCACACTCTCCGTTAGACCACCGCTCCTGCACTGAGACACGCTCAGATGCCTTTAAACCTAGATCAATTTAATCAAAACAAAATCAGTTGTTTTTATTTCTGACAGGTTAGCACTTAACATGTGACAATACAGTCTAAGATGGAGGGCCCTCTTATTTTATTTTAATTTATTACTTTCAGTACACCACAATAAAAACAAATACAAAAAATAGGTAACATACAAGAGCACGCAGACTACAAAAGGCGGTCTTATCGCTTGACAGCGATCTCTACCAGAGAACCTTTGGTATAGGAACCGTTGTGGCAGAGAGTAGTGGGTGGCGTAACATATACATAAACCTACATACTAACACGCCTATCACGCCTCATTCCCATAGGGGCAGGCAGAGACCACATCCTTCTATTTGCCACGATCCTTGCATATCTCTTTCGCCTCTTTCATTCCCATTAGACCTTTCATACAAGTTCGTCGGTTTAGAGTACTCTTGACCTGGCCCTTATTTAAAATGTCTTGGATTTGGTCCAGGAACGTTCACCTTGGTCTTCCCCTTCCAACTTTCCCGTTCTCTTAGACTCATAAATCATTTTAGTCAGAGTTCTTTCCTTCATTCTCTCAACATACCTAAACCTTTACCTTTCTCAATTTTAAACACTACATCTTCTTTTATACCACAACATTCTCTTATCACACTATTTCTTACTTTTTCACTCAATTTACACAACAAACAATAACTGTCCTGTTTTATTTAAAAATCTGTTTATTTCTATCTAAATAAATGAATTATTCTTTCTGCAGGATGAAAAGTTCCCTTTTCGGCCTCTATATGAAGGACAAAAGTTTCTCTATCTCTACCGGTTTGATTTTTAATTATTGATTAAAAATGCCAACTCGAACCGTTCCTCTCCCGCGATTTTCACACTGCAGCTTGTATGACAAAATTTCGTGGGCAAGAATACTCCATTTTTCTCCCTAGGGGCTTAACATGCTATTAAAAAACCTTATATATCCCTTTATGGTACTAATTGATATTTGCTCTTAGCTGATGTATTTTATGCTATGATTCCAAAGAGATTTGAGTTTCATAAAACTACCTTTTTATACTTAATCTAACATATAAATATCAATTAATTGAAATATTTATACCTCCGTGATAAGCCAAAGATGTGAGACCTCTTTTTGTTAGCATGTTTGAAACTTCTTCAGTTTGTTCTCTTGTTCGGCAATATACAATTGCAGCACTTTTATCTTTCTGAAATAAAATTATTTATCTATAAATATATATCTGTGTTATATAATCGGTCATCATAATACAAATTTTAAAATATTTTAGAAAAAATCCTTAATATAGATTATATAAAATCTATCATTTATTTCATAAAGTTTTCAAAGTTATACATTATAATTAAAGTATTATATAGTTCATGAAGAATGGTGATAATGAAAAAAATATTTTTTAAGATTTTTTTGGAATATCAGCTTAAAAAAAATTAAGATTTATTATCATTGTGTCAATTATCATAATCAATATTCAACAAAACTGTTAGGAAATGTATGAAAACTTACTACTTTTACATTATCATCGTCTTTTAAATGCTTGTTAAGAAATTCTGTTAAGTCTCCAATTTCATCTTGAATACAGTTTTGATAAACCACTTCATAGAATAGATTCCTCCTGAAACTAGGTGTTTTGTATTGCGCCACTGGGTGTAAGAGCTTCAGATTCTCCAATATATCCTTAGTTACTTCAGAGCTAGCAGTTGCAGTAAGCGCTACCCATGGAATGCTCCTATATTTTTCTCTCAAAACACCTAATTTTAAATAATCTGGCCTAAAGTCATGCCCCCATTCACTGACACAGTGTGCCTCATCTACTATAATATAAGAAACTTTTCTATACTTGACTAGATGCTCAATAAGTGATTTAAATGTTTCTGTGGCCGCTTGCTCGGGGGTAACATACAAAAACTTCGTATTCGGTTTCATACTTCGTAAATCATTTAACACCCTTTCTCTGTCTTTAGTGGTCATTTTAGAGTTTATTGACTCGGCAACAATTTTTATTTTAGTTAGGTGATCTATTTGATCTTTAATTAATGCTAAAAGGGGCGAAAATACAATCGCAACCTTGTTGTCTTGCAACATTGCTGGTAGTTGGAAACATAGTGACTTTCCAGAGCCTGTAGGCATTGAAACGTATACATCGTGAACACCTAAAAAAAAGAAAATATGTAACAATTATCTGACCCGTGCCACTTCGTCTGCTATCTTCGTGATCCTTATCACGCCTATCATCCGTAAAAACTTTACCCTCATGTGTCTGAAGAAGTTTCACCTCATAATATTTACAATATATATATTTTTTATTTAAATTAAGATAAAACCGCCTCTCAATGCGAAAATGGGTTGAAAAAAACGGTGATAATTTTCGTATAAATTTATTTGAGAAACAATTAAGAGTCCCAGAGCATTCCGAATTTTCAATTCGAATAGTTGCCGTATTTTGAGTGTCAGCCACTGATGCACCCAATCAGCACTGTCCCCGTATAAATCAGTACAGTTTATAATTTGATATTTTCGTTGAGTTTTGTTACGCCTTGACCCAGCCCTAGTTAGATACAAAATTCAGAACATTCATAAAAACCATCAAATTGGTTAAACAGATTCAGAGTTAATTCAAATTTAAAAATACTTTAATGTACAATTGATGTGACATTAAAGAAGGACTTACAATCTAAAAGTATAATCCTTCGCACCCTATCCTGAGCAGAGCCCACATCAAACTCTGTTGGTTATCATACTTATACATACATACATACATAGCATCACGCCTCATTCCCATAGGGGTAGGCAGAGACAACATCCTTCCACTTGCCACGATCCTTGCATATCTCCTTCGCTTCTTTCAATCTCATTAAATCTTTCATACAAGTTCGTCGGTTTAGAGTACTCTTGACCTGGCCGTTATTTAAAATGTCCTGGATTTGGTCCAGGAACGTTCGCCTCGGTCTTCCCCTTCCAACTTTCGCATTCACTCTTGACTCATAAATCCTTTTTGTCAGTCTCCTTTCATTCATTCTCTCTACATGCCCAAACCATCTAAGCATACCTTTCTCAATTTTAGTCACTACGTCTTCTTTTATACCACAACGTTCTCTTATCACACTATTTCTTACTCTGTCACTCAGTTTTAATCCACTCATGCTTCTCAACGCTCTCATCTCTACCGCATTTATTTTACTTTTGTGATTCTTCTGCCATACCCAACTTTCACTACCATACATAAGTGTTGGCACCAACACTCCAGCATGCACTGCCAGTCTAGCCCTTTGAGACACCATCTGGCTATTCATAAAAGCATGCAGAGCACCATTTACCATATTCCCTGCATTCACTCTCCTTTCGATATCACTTTCACATGTTCCATCTTTTGTAAATTTAGATCCCAAGTATACAAATTCTTTCACCTCTTCCACTTGTTCCCCATCTATCAAAATATTGCCATTCATCATAGATTCATCTCGTTCAAAAAGCATAACTTTCGTTTTGTTTACATTCACTTTCATTCCTTTCCCTTTCAAAGCTTCATTCATAATATTTAGCATCTCCTGAAGCTCGTTAGCGGATGACGCAAGTATTACTTGATCATCAGCGTAGAGTAAACATTTGATGAGTAATTCATTCATTCTTAACCCATACATACTTTCTTTTAAATCTGTCAAACATTTATCCATGAAAAGGTTGAACAGCCATGGTGACGCAACACATCCCTGTCGAACACCTCTTTCGACAGGAAACCACTCCGTGTACGCTCCGTTTATTCTGACACAGGCACTAGAACCCTCATAGAGAGACTTCAATGCTTGGATCAGACAACCGCTCACCCCATACGTAGATAACGTTGACCACAGCTCATTCCTCACCACTCGATCATAGGCCTTTTCTAAATCTACGAACGCGCAATAAACTTTTTGGTGTTTAGCCAAACATTTTTCAGTTATGCACCGTAAAGAAAAGACCTGATCCGTACATCCCATTCCTCTTCTAAATCCCGCTTGCACGTCCCATATTTTCCCATCAGTTTCATTAATCACCCTTTCAATTAATATCTTTGCATACAATTTGCCGACGACACTAAGAAGGCTGATACCGCGGTAATTTTTGCACTCCTGCTGTGACCCTTTTCCTTTATATAGAGGGACAATTACGGCCTTGCTCCAATCTCTTGGGACTTGACCTTTCTCCCAGCATATATTGAAAAGGCAGTACAGCTGAGCTACCACAATCCCGCGGCCAGCCTTCAGCATCTCGACTGACACTCTGTCATACCCAGCAGCCTTACCTGATTTCATACCTTTTATCGCTTTCATGATGTCATCCATACTAATCTCGCTATCACTTGTCTTACATTCATTGCTATCCGCAGAGGCCATATTTACCTCTGCTTCATTTCTTTCAAACAAACTTTCAAAATGATCCTTCCATCTCTTCAATATCCATTCTTCTCCTTTTATTAAACTTCCATCTAAACTTCTGATTTTACAAAGCTCCGAGGAAGTAGATCTCCCTCGGGCAAATTGTATTGATTTCCAGAAAAACTTTTTGTTTGACTGAAAATCATCAGAAAGTCTCCTATCATACATATCACTGTATTCTTCTTTTTTCTTTCTTACAGCTTCTTTCACGATTACTTTCACCCTTTTGTATTCCATTCTTGCCTTTTTTACGTCATCATTCGTTGCCTTTTGCATTCGTTGGTTCGCTTTTGTAGCCAACCAATCGGACCAAGCTTTCTTCTTTTCACACACAGCTGCTTGAACATTTTTGTCCATCCACAAATTCTTCTCTTTCTTACCTTTCCTCCTTTTAGACACGCCACATACATCAATAGCAGCACCAACCACTCCATCTTTAAATTTATTCCATAAACTTTCAATCTCATTTCCTTCGTCTTCACTCTTGAATCGCCCACTCAAATTTTTCAGATATTCTTCTCTAACATCCTCTTCTTGCAATCTCTCCACTTTTATTCGTTCAAGAATGCTCGAGGTTTCCTTCTTTCTATGGCGCCACCGATTAAAAAGACCACCGATTCGGGCAACGACCAGGTAGTGGTCAGTATCGATGTCGACCCCGCGGTATACTCGAGCATCTAGAACTTTCTTCTTCAGTTTTTCGTCCACAATTACAAAATCAATCATACTTCTAGCATTCCCTTCTTCCCTTGTATACACATGAATCCCCTTGTGCTCAAACATAGTGTTTGCCACAAAAAGACTATGTTCCACACATATTCCAAGCAAACTTCGTCCATTTTCATTCACCCGTTTGTCACCAAACATACCAAGAGTCCTTTCATATCCATCACGTTTCACACCTACCCATCCATTAAAATCTCCTAACATAATTATTCGCTCATTCGGTTCACATTCATTCAACGTATCACTCACACTTTCCCAATACTCATCTATTTCTTTTTGGGCTTTATTGGACTTTCTGGTGCCCAGATCCGTCGGAGCATAAGCACCCAAGACAAAGATCCGAGTAAGTCCAACTTTTAGCCTGATCCAGATGAGTCTAGGACTCACGTATTTCACTTCTTTCACACAATCATCCATTCTTTCGGAAAGTATGATACCAACTCCCTGACAGCCTCTCTTATCACTGCTTACACCAGACCAGTAAGCTGTGTAAGGGCTATGTTTCGTGGTATCACATCCTTTCCTCTTTGTCTCATTCACGCAGAGTACATCTATGCACCTATCATGCATCATCTGGCATACTTCATCAATCTTTTCATTCATTCCTCCTCTTACATTCAAAGTAGCAAAGCGGCTCTCGGTAGCCCGCTTTTCGCCCCCATTAGGAACGTGACGTGATGGATTGCGAATCTCATCGCCGCCATTTTTGGAATGTAATAATATCACCATTGCGTTCCCACGAGTAGCAAGGGAACATAGGTCCATTCTGGCAGAGCCCCGCATGCCAGAATAAGGCTAGCCTATTTCTGGGTTCGCCCGGTCCCAGGGCCACCGCTTGCGACTAGGCAAATGCCCCTAGCCATGAGTCCCTCGGCACGGTACACCTTGGACTGGCAGGAAGTGGGTAGGAAAATGGAATAAAAGGGGGGAACGGGTCAAAAAGATAGGAACTTTGTAAGGAAGAGAAAGGAAAATATAAGGTAGTAGGATATTACTGACTCGGAAGACTGAGAAGATTCAGTAATAGCTCGGGGAGCCGGGATCGCATACCCGTGTACCATACTATGACTATCGGACAAATAGACAAAGATGTGTACCCCCTGACCAAATCATACTTATACCATCATTAATACAATAATATTAATTAATTTTATGTAACTTAGAGCAATTTATCTATTCTGCCACTTTGTTAATGTTTAAGTAATTCTGAAGGTTTATATAGTATAATTACTGAATTAATTTTACTTAAATGAACATAACCTTATAATAATACAGAAAATGATAACAAGCTTGGCTGAATTCACTGATTTTCACCTCACTGCTGTTAATGCAGGAAATGAAAAATAACTTTGCTAAATGTGCTGATATTCAACTTACTAAACAATAAACTTATATGTAAAAAAAACAATAAAACCATAAAATTAGGATGTATTCAAAAGTTAAAAATGGAAATACTACAGAACTTTTATATAAATATAAAATTTCTGTTGCCTTGAATTATGGCTAAATAAATTGACAATAATCCCTTTACATTTGTCTATTATACCATCTACCAGAAAAAGTTTCAACTAAATTTAAACAATGGGCAAAACATGAGAGACATTCATATTTATATATGGTAAAGAACCACTGATTTCCATAGAATTCCCTTATGGATAGTGTATTGATTGTATTGATTACTGAAAAATTTATTTTATGATACTAGTTGGCTGTTTTTTTGCTTTTCAAATAAAAATATATATTTATCAATATCTACAAAAACTACTTTTTTTAGGTATTCAATGAAACCAGTTCACATTACTATTTATTTATCACTTTAAACACATTGTGAAAATACCACTTAAAAAAAGTAAATTGTAAAACTTTTTGTACTGAACATTTACTCTATCAATAAATATCACGAGCCAAACCTGTATAGTAAACATTACTCATAATTATTATAGTTTAGTATACATTAAAAAAGTTATTTATGTCCCTAAGCTTACACAACCATGACAGAAATCATAAACTATAGATAGCTTAGATACAATTTAAACATAAATTAGTTACATTTGCATGCCATGAAATAGCAAATACATATAGCAAGTAAAACTGCTGTACCATATTGGATAATCCTTTTCTGTTGTTTTCATAATTGTTGGGGTTTATAAAAGACAATTAAAAAATGTAGGACAGATTTGAAAACAAGAGGGCAAAAAGTATATAAACAAATGCAACCGCTCACTAAGTATGGGGTCACCCATGTATATTACATATCGGAAACTAGGTAGCCGGGTGGTTTATTGATAACAATTTTGTAAACTAGTGCACATAAATTCAGAATTCTCCAGAATTTCATGTTTAGTGTTTTCACTTTAATAATATTATTTACCTCATTTTAGGTACGTTAGAAGAAAATATTAAATTGCGTTTTTTAAGGTATGAGCGCCAATAGTAAAGGAACAAAACAATAAATAAAGTTTATTATGGCAACACTAATATGCATTTTCGATGTAGCACTCGCAAATAGATAGAAAATTGCGACTTAAAGCGTCTAAATAAATTTACGTTTTATTTCTTTCAACAATTTCTTACCCCTTGCAATTGCTCTCACTGCCCTTTCTTGAAGTTCACTTTTGAACTTTCTGTGACCAAAACATTGCAATAATTTTTCTGTTACGTTATCCATCACGAAGATTTTGTATAAGCCGACGTCACAGGTATGTTTATTTACAATAATATAAAACTTTCCATTTTGGATTATCACATTCACTTAAATTATTAGTTTATTCCACACCAACATTGATATATTTAATAAAACAAAAACAACCTCGAAATAAAAATAGTCAAAACCTTTAGTTGTCATTTTTGGATAGGAGCAAATGTCACTTGTCATTACGTCAATCATTACTACCAACCTTTAGAAAAAATGCCCGCCTTTGTATTACATTGTGCCACCATTACAGATGGGTATAAATTACAGATAGCATATTTCGAATGTTGAATTATATATAATAATAAAATAGACATTTATTTATTTTTATTGAAAGGTACTTAACTCCGTTTACAACTTCAAAATTTACAAGTAAATAGAATGTAACAAAATAACTAAAATACTGAAAAGGAAAACTTGAATTAAAAATAATACTATATATCTGAATTACAATTAACTAAAATAATAATATATATTTGATTAAATATAAATGTTATATAAATCTAAGGGTACAAAGCTACCTCGTCAATTTCGTTATTGCACAATTTTCTGTAATTTATATGTTATTTACTTTTTTTGTCACGATGCACGACAAGCCAATGGTTCAGAATGGAATTCCTCGTGCACTCCAAACACATCTTGAGGATAATATCCTGAGATTTACGCGTATTGTAAAATAAACAGAGCAGCCGACTAATCTGTCTCAGTTTTTTCTCAGTATCACCGTCAGTCGCACATTGATCATGATATTAGGAGATGACTGCATTTGGCGATTCTAAAATGCAATAATTGCCTATTTGAATAATGTACTTTTGCATTGAAGAAGTTATATTGAATTATGTTATATTTTTATATAGCAGATACCTAATCTCCAAAAGCAATAATGAGTAAAAGAAAACATCCTGATAGCGGAAACTTAAATGCAGATTTTTGTGATTTTTTAATGGAGTTAGCTGATTTTGAAAAAAATGTAAGCCGAAATGTTCATAAATATAATGCATATAGAAAGGCTGCTAGTGTGTTATCCGGTCACAGTAAAAGAATTGAATCAGGAGAAGAAGCAAAGAAATTAAATGGTATTGGAGACAAAATTTCCAAGAAAATTGATGAGTTTTTACAAACAGGTAAATTAAGAAAGCTGGAAAATATACATCAAGATGAAAATGCGCAAGCTATTAGTTTGTTAACAAGAGTATCTGGTATCGGCCCAGTTAAAGCATCCGACCTACTCAGTAATGGAATAAAGACGTTGGAAGATTTGAAAAAAAATCAAAACAAACTAAATCATCACCAACTTATTGGTCTAAAGTATGTTGAGGTATAATATATTTAATATAAAAATTGAGATGAAAAATCGCATTTCATGTATTGTATTTTTACAGGTATTTCGATGATTTCGAAAAGAAAATTCCGAGAGCAGAAATAAGTGAAATAGAATCTATAATAAAAACAGATTTAAACAATCTGGATTTGGAATTCACAATAACAATTTGCGGCAGTTACAGGTAAATAGTTAAATCTATAATTTTTTAATTTTTTATACGGTTCAAGGATTTCTATTTCAAGGAGTAGAAAAATGCAACATTTGTTTTATTTCATCTAAATAAAGCAACCCAAAAGACGTTATAAGCTAAACTGAACTGTAATTTAACGAGTTTTATATTTGAGAAGCCCTCAAACGAAAATATGTACGTCAAACACACATAAATACGTCAAGTTGTTACAATCGTATGTATTTATTGCTAGTAAATATATTTAAATAACAAGAACATCAAAGTAACAATCATAGTGTAATATCCTGGTTAGGGTATAGTGTCATTAACTCCTTTATTGATTATCGATCAGTATAAATTTATTTGCTTTACGCTTTGATTGTTTCCGCACACCATAGTTGCACGCCGGTTTTTCTCTTGCGTCGAAACCGGAGGTTGGGAGGTGTTATCTGAATTACAGACTGACAAACCATAAAGATAACACAATGTTCATGTTATTTATCTGTGAACTTTTTAGTTAGTCTAGGATTAGATTTCTATGTCTGTAATAGACCCTATTCCTACCCAATCGCAGCTTCAGCGCGGGGGGCGGGAGGGGATAGACGCCACAATGGATGGTAAATAAACCACGTGAGTAACAATATTGGATATGTGATAATTAATTGAATTACCGGAATAATAACAACTCTATACCCGACGTCAAAGGACATTATAGTTCACAGATATATAACATATAGTTTTAGTCCTTGTAATCGGGAATAGAGTTGTCTGTCTTCCATGTATTTCAATTAATTCATACATATATATGGTATCACAATACGCCATTGTTGGTGTAAGTCCCCTCTCCTTCGCGCCGAATCATTAGATTGGGCGTAAGGCAAGGATAGTCTCTATTGCAGACTAACCTTATCTAATCATAGACTAAACACAAAGTTCACAGATACATAACAACCTCTTCCCACCTAACGAATGTAACTAAAGCTACACTTGACTAACGTAATACATTCTTGCAAAATTATTTTATGTTACTTTATGATGTAGATTCAATTTATTTTAATTAAGATTATGCTGATTCAGACATATGCACCCTCATAAATGCAACCTATCTGGTTTTTTATTACCCTACGAGGCCTCTCTAATACTAATGGTGGAGACGGACTTTCAATATTACTTATATTAGATTCCAAAATATTTTAATTGTGAGGCAAAATTAAATGATTATCATTAGTTTTGTTGCTAGAGTTTTGACTATTATCAATTTTACATTCGTTAGTTGCAGTATTCTGAATTATTTGTTCTTTAAACTATCCATGATATCAACTGCAGCATATTTTTCGTTATTTACATTAGCATTGTTATGAATTTATTTGTTTTTTATGCCTCTTCCATAATATCTAACTATAAAGTTCTCTTATTTTACTTTTTTCACAGTCTTGAATTATGCAAGCGAAGCCAGTACTCGCACACTTACGTCATTTTAAAACCTTGTTCTAATTCTTTTTTTTTCTTGATATAGACGAGGAAAGTCCCAAAGCGGTGATATAGATGCTCTAGTCACTCATCCATCGCTAAAATTAGAGAAAGTCAAAAAGAAAAATAGCGAGAAATTATTGAAGACTGTGATTGACGCTTTAAATGATCTGATAACTGATGTAATATCGATGGGCGACACTAAGTTCATGGTAATTGTAAATAAATTTAAATTCAATTCAAATAGGATTTTACAGCTCTTTTCAATCGTCAAATGTTGTTTTCATAATATTTTCAATGTACGATCGATGACGATATGCGGGACTGACTTAGATTCTATAATTACGAGGGTTCTTTCGCGCCCTGTCCTGAGAAGAGCCCACAATAAACTCAGTCGCGTGTCACTATTTATCATTACCATTTCAATGTGATTTCAATGTATTCATTAGGAGCAATCTATTCACTCGCAGGGTCTTTTATCGTCAAACTAGTAGTAGTATATATATCGATACATTAATTGGAATTATAAAAGAGTTTGTAATAAGGGATTTAAAAAACAATGGTAGACCAATCTCGCTCTCGAAATTTTGTCACCTGTTTTTTTCGTGTCTTCGAGTTGACTTCTAAAATAATAATTAAAAATGTAACTTTCGCCTCGTTTTTTACGCTGACTTTGACACTTAAATAAACAAATAGTTGCTAGGTTGCCGGTAGTGGAGTCTAACTAGGATAGAACAAGGCACTTTTGTTCCGTATACAGGGGTCGAAAAACGAACTTTTCATCTCTTAGTAAGAGTAAAGTAGTTTCACCGTAACCCTAGAATCGATATCGGGCCTAGATGATAGTAAAGGCAGGTCTTATAAGCAATATATATCGCTATTTTCAGCGGCGTCATTGGTGTAGTATTTATGGAAAGCGGTCCAGCTGTTTAGGAATTTAGTCCCATTCAGTCGTACAGCTTTATATATATAAAGATATAAACTAAAATCCGATAATAGTTAGAGATCTGCAAGTGTTCGCCCGATTGAATATATTACTTGTTTTTAGGGAGTATGCCGTTTATCCAACAAACACCCGTATAGACGTCTGGACATACGTTTCATATCTCAGGAGCAGTACTATTGCGCTGTGCTATATTTCACGGGGAGCGATGTTTTTAATAAGGAGATGCGCGCACACGCACTTGAAAAGGGTTTTACCCTAAACGAATACTCATTGAGACCTGTTGGGATTACCGGTAAGGTTTTAAATGTAATAATTACTAGATTAAATATTTTGTTTCATTTAATATCGAAGCAGTTTATTTTTGTACGTAAATATTGTAAGTGTGGGTGAGCGAGGAGGCCTCGTAATACCCATTAAAACCCAGTGGAACCCTCTTTATCCATAAGTGAGACACCAGAAGTTTAGCTTGCACATTCTTCCCTGATGCCCCTGATGATTCAGAATAAGGAGTCATGGAGGTGGGAGTGAGCACAAACAAGCACCGCGTAGTATGACGCCTCCTTCGACGGTGAGAGGGAGCATCTACTGCATTCTCCCTCTCTCGCTCGTTGGCCTCCTTTAGCAAGATTATAGTCTCGCAGAAGAAGGCCACTTTCACCCAACATCTCTCACTCGTGAGCATTCGGCTTACTATGATTTCAAGCGGGAGTTCCCCGCCGACCAGCGCCACCAAGGTACTCCAGCATCACCGATGCCGCTGAGGTCCCTAGACAGCGCAATTTGCCAGTGTCATGCGCTGAATCGATAGGGCGCGGGCGACTCCTTCCGGCCAATGTGGAGCAGGAACTTTCCAAAGCAATGATACCCTAGCTTGTATAAAAGCGTCCCGTGCCCCTCGAAAACCATTGCTCCAGGTGAGGACGGATCGCCTTCACAATGGCCATGCCCGCTCCTGGGGATCCGAGATCCTCTTTCCACTTTTGGATCAGAGCCTGGTCGGCTTGGACTCTGATCTTCCGATCCTCATCGGCGTCAAGTGTGAGGCATTGAGCCCTCGCAGCTGCCCCCGTACCGATGAACAGCCGCAGAACCTGCGCGCGCAGCACCCAAGGAGAAAGACTCCCGAGTCACGTTGTAAGTTGGGGGTATTATATGAATTACAGACTAGCCATCTAATCATAGACTAATATATATAATTTAAACATTGTAAAGTATGGCTTCAATTTAGTATACTGCGAAACCGTTACTGGTACTTATACAGCATGATATTCCATATAACAGCATGTACAGTACATTACATCTTATACAAAAATTTGAGAGTTGTAAAAAGTTGTAAAATGGTCCAGCCAGAACGTATAGACAAGATTTTAATAATTCTTTTGTCGAATACTGTGTTAAAGTTAAGAAAACATATACATACATACGTCTCAATTGCATGTTTATAGATAGCTTCTGCTAGTATGTCTATCGCCATACCGTTCTTTTAGCATAATCCAAAATATTTGACTTAATGTCTATCAATGATGGCTGCACGCGCGTAAAAGTGTCGCGTTAGGCTTGAGTGGAGCAAGTGAGAGCGCGTTATAAGCGATAGAGAGGCGCGATCGGCTTGTAACGCATTTATCACTTCCACCCTCTCGGTCGATGCGAGCGAGTAGAGGAGAAAATGCGGTAGTACACAATTTTTAATACAATTCATAAAAGTATGCAATTTTCAAATTGTGTTTTCTTATGACGTCATACTAGTTGATGTTCTTGTTTAGGGAAATAGGTTGATATTAATAAAATAAATAATTTTCACTATTATATTACCAAAAATATCTATTTATTACATAACATAATATAACAAAGAGATCTAGTATATACATAATACAAAAATATTCCAAGGTGTCCCCGGAGAGCCTGTACCCATCACATCAGAAGAAGAAATATTCGACTACATTGACTATCCTTACAGAACACCCGAAGAGAGAAATATGTGAAAGGTGACAATTTTGACTATTTTTAAATATTTTTTCCTACGAATAATTCCATTTTATAATTTAATGTTCAATTGCCACGTTTCACAAATTTCAATTGACATAAACATTATAAAGATAAAACGACGTCAATCCTGATGAAATTTAGCCAAACTATAATAATGTACTAAACGCTTAAATTTTTGTCGCCATTCAAATTTATAAGATAATTAAAGAAATTTCAATATATTTTAATATGGAATTTGATTTCTATCTGTTTAAAATTAAGAGAGCAGTAAGAGATAAATTTGTTTAAAAAAACATCAGAATCGACACCCAATATCTTTCTGACGCGATTTTTTAATAATAACACATGATAAATAAAACAATGTATGTGTTTTTTTAATTCAATAAACATTTCATTGTATCTACAAAGTATTTTATTTACAGCTAATATTTTTAAGATCCTATAATATTTGTAAAGCAATAAAAAAGCGACAAAATTAATAATGAAATGCACTAGCTTATTATTTGAATGAAAAATATTTTGAAGGCGTATTTACGTCAAAAACTGAATCGATTTTTGACGTGAATACGTCTTTAATTTAAAAAAAAAAACGAATGATAAAATTGGGGCATACCGTTTGGTGTTGTATCTACGTATCTATCACATCCATACGAAATTCAATTACATCACTGGATAGCTAAAGGATCAAAGAATTTATTACGCTAACTAAGGACTGTAACACATCTCGTGTTAAGGGGGCAGCTCCATATTTTAAAAAGAGACTATTACCCGTTACGAGACGTATTCACGTACAAAACACCGACACATTTACTCAGTAACAAAGCCAAGGAAATACACAATCAAACAAGCACATCTATTACTTTTTATTTCAAAATAATGAATAAAATTTGAAATAATTTAAATAATCCCTACGTTCCAAACATAACGGGGTTGGGATTTGAATGCTGTATTTATATACATGGTGATCTTTTTCCAAATGCTTCAGAATAAGAAAGAAACTAAAAGAAGTAAAAACTGATTATTATAATGATGTCCTGAATTAAACTAGGAAAGCTCTGAATAACATCATATACATTTGAATAATTATAGTTTATCTTTAAACAATTTCTAATACAATAAAGGAAGAAAATACAAGGAAAACATTTCAATTAAACTATCAGTCACATTCCCGAACATATAATAGACTCTTTAATGAAATATGTATCATATCAGTCTTATACAAAACTTTATATGACGTGATAAAAATATTAGTCAAGGTTTAAAACCGGTTTTTTGCAGTTCTAACTGGTTTATATTAATTTAACAGGTTTTAACTGGTTTTCAGTGGGTTCTACTGGTTTTTGGCAGTTTTAACTGGTTTTATAATAAAGATTAAAGCATAAATTTACGAAAAACCATTATAGAACTGTTAAGGATGTCCCAGTCGACATAATGGTGCAAGTTCTTTGCTAACAGACATCCGGGGTTCGTTTTTGGCTGTTTTATAAATCAATTTTTGACTTATTTCTTCTTGCTATAATTACACTTATTGGTCGTTTATCATTATATAATGAAAACATTACTAATGTATTTTATAGAGATCGTTAACTAGGTATCACACCTAGTTGACGATTTAAGAAATACGATTGGGAACGGAGACTTGTGTAATGTCATCAATTGTAAATTCATCACCAACGGACAAACTTGATGACTATGAGACAAAAGAACTTGTTAGGGCTACATGAATAAAGAATATTTTGAATGTATTCATCGTCAATTTTTAATGAAGTATCATGTCAATAATATCGATCTATAAGTCTGTCATTGTCTTTTAAAAATATTCAGGGTGTAATAATTTGAATAGATGTGACGTAGGGTCAGCCAGTGCGTCGTCAGGTGCATTAAGTTCTAGCAGGCGTCCCCCGCCCAGTACCAGTACGCGAGAACATTCTAGAACTCCAGTCAGTCGGTGTGCGACAAACACGACAGTGCTGCCACCAAAGGAACAGCGTATAGTGTCCAATATGACACGTTCACTTTCTTGATCCAGATTTGCAGTTGCCTCATCCACAAGTAGGATCTGTGTAAGCAGATAGAAACCATACATATTTTTGAAGTGAAACTTCTCTAGCATCGTTGTGATTTGAAAGTCGATGAAACGAAAAAGCGACTGTAAAAAAAGACAAACACGAATTCATAAGATTTATCATGGGAAAATGAGATAGGAAGCATTATACAGCGTATGTTGGTGGTTCTGTTTATGCTGTTTCGTGTCCCCTCCATTCATACAATTATACTCTTGCCGACATTTTAAATTCGTCTCATTGAAGCCAATATTTTTGAAGGTTTCACTTCTACCGCGTTGGAATTACACTCAAGATTTTTATTATTACTAATAGTCGCCAAGTATTTATAAATATTATAGCTATTAAAACGTGATGCTTAATAGCATAAACAAAAAAAGTAAGATCACTTACCACCCCACGTCAAATTTTATAATGAAAGAGCTTTACCTTGGCCTTTTGCAGTAAGGCCCTCACAAGGCACAGGAGTTGGGCGTGACCGCGTGACAGTTGATCTGCCTGCGCGTTCAGTCCCCCCCGGGCAGTCACCAGGTCCCGAGCCCCACATGCGTCCAAGGCCCTCCAGATCTCCGCCTCCAAATACTGCCTCAAGGGATCCACATTCTCCCGGACACTACCCGAGAATATGAATGGCTCTTGGGGGATAATGCCTATGCGAGATCTGTTAAAAAACCATCAAATATTTAAATATAAAAAATTGCCTTTATATTAAATCAGAAACACTTTTATACACCATTTTTGGTGCATTGTATCTAAGTGAAAATTGAATAAAAAGCATTTTAATTCCCAAGACTAGTAGTAGTTTTTGAATGAATATCCTGAAATTACTTCAAATGTTTTTTTTTTTTTGGTTGGTTTAATAACTTCACTAGTCTTGGAGCTTCAAAATGAGAAGAGACGGTAGAGCACGTTTTTTTCTATCACGAGTGCAAAAGTTACCTTAAAGCTTGTAATTGAAGCTTGGATACATCCATTCCATCAACCAACACTCGTCCAGAGGTACATGGTGTAAGACGTAGAATGGCCCTTAATAAGGAACTCTTCCCAGCTCCCGTCCTTCCCACCACCGCAAGCCTCTCCCCTGGGTGACTTGAAAATGTAACCCCAGCGAGTGCATTATCACCGTTGTCTCTTGAACTATATAAGTAAAAAGAACGTTGACAATAATTTATAAACAAAAATAATAGTACATTTTGTATATGTTGTTACTTTAAGAAGATTGAACATAAAGAATGGTCGTATTTAATATAATTGACCTCATCTTGATAAAATTCACATATAATTTTTATATGAAGGTAATTTTTTTTACGGATGAAACGCGAGATTAGTGTCACGAAGGTGTGCAGTTTTCTTATGACAATTCGTTTAAAGGTTAGGTAGTTTTAATATTTAAAAATAACATGTGGCTTTTTAATTTGCCACTCGTCATTTAATAATTTAATAAACAATTAAATTAAAATAGTAACAAAATTAAATTAATAATATGTAATATTGACAAAAAAACTCGTGGCATTTTTATTTACACGTCAATTGAGATTTCAATAAATTGTTTGTATTATTTTAGATACATTTATTACTTTAATGACAATTAAATTCCTAACATATGGAAGATGTTTCCCTCCCTCTAAGTCTCGGAAATCTAAAGTTTTAGATTTGAATAAATATAACAAGACTTAAAAATTAGTTTGTCAAGTTTCACTTCAGACATGTGTAAAGTACGCACGCACTTTTAATTTTAATATATTGCAAGAAAATGGTAGGTAAATTACAGATTTTGCTGATTTGATAGTGATATATAGTCCGACGTTACTATGGTTTTTTTATTCTTAAACCGAAATAACATGACAAATTTTGAAATCTTACCCATACTTAAGAAATACATCCTCGAAGCTTATAACACCATGGGAAGGCCAACCGTACGGTGGTGGATCACCATCAATGCTTTCAGTTTCTACCTGCAAAATTGATAGAGATCATTATTATTATATTTGTTAGATTACTATTATATTACTATATTTTTATATTATGCTGAGTTCTTTGTAATTATATTAGTTAAACATTTACATGTGCTAATTCCGGTTTAATATTCCGGAACTTGTCTCAAAATTTATAAGTTGTTTTAACATTGACTCTGATTTGGAGGAAGCCTTCACCTGTTAAGATTTGGGTTCTTGCGCATTTATATTAGATAATTTTTCTTTGTTAAACATATCATATTGTAAAGCAAAAACAAAAGGTTACCTTTATTTTTCGAGTGGGGAGTTTTACAAGGGGGGGGGGGGTATAATCGATGGTAGCACAAGAGAGCGAGGAAGTTGGCATATGATTATGAAGAATAGGAAAATAGTAATACTAATTACCAAATTAATAAGCCTTCAATAAAATATGGTACAAAAAACATATAAACAATTTTTTGGTAACTTTCAAATTCAAAAGCTCGAAATATTAGTTCACATCTATAACCCATCCGTTTACCTGCGAGGCGGCTTTCAATTTTTAATAAATTTAGTTATTAAATTCATTTTTATGTAGTTTTATTTAGCTATCTTACAAATAAGATAACTAAAAGTGTAGATTTAATATTGCATTAAAATAATTTGGAATATAAAAATAAATCAAATCCACTTTTATCAATTACTCTTTTAACATAAGTATCGAACCTGTGTAATATATTCGCCAACACGTTCAACGGCGATCATTTCCCGCTCAGTCTCGGTGAAGGAGTTAAGGACGCTACTGAGCATCGATGTCATTGACAACGCATACGATATGGCCAGACCCACGAGTCCTGAACAAACAATACATTTATAAAATAATTAACTTCATTAGCCTTTTTCCTGGGAAAAAAGGTCCGCTATGGCTATTGAGGGGGGGGGGGGGGGATATGGAATATCCTATTTGACATGATTCAATTACAATTTTTTAAATTTAGCCAGCCAGCTCCAAACCTGGGCCTTTGAGAACCAAGTGAGTAAGCACACCATTACACAAACATGACTGTTAGTTTATCTATATAGTTAGTTATATGTATTGGCGAACAGGATGGATGGCTCCTTCTGGGGGGCACACACACAGGCACGAAGGGGACGCGCGTGGGCTCTGTGTAGGTTAAATGTAGATTAAGGAAAATTTTCTCTTTAAGTACTAACCTAGTTTAAGTATACTGTTACTAACACACTGTACTAACGTAGGTCTAAGAAAAATTAACATATTATATGGACTTATGGTCTGAAATAAAGATTTATTATTATTATATTGAAGGTCGTTAAAGGTCATTGTAAGTTACCAACAATCACACAGAAAAAAGTTATTCTAGAATCTGATGGATATACAAAGTCTTTAAAGTGCCTTGTATCCTGTAAACAATATAAAAATATAGTTATTCTAGAGCTTATATAAAAATCTGTTAAATGTCACTTTGTCCTAAGTCAACATAATAAAAATAAAAATTACTATACTGTAAAAAGGTCACTCACTGTGCCTAAGTAAATAAAATAAAAAAAATATATTTTAAATACCCGGGTCAGCGGCGTGCGTTGCTCGCTGTAAAACAGCAACGAGCGCAGCAGCAGCGACGGCAGCAGCAGCCGCTGCCTGCAGCCTCAACGCTAGCCACTGCGCTGTTGCAGCGCCACAAAGCGCTGCTCGCTGCCAACGCTCTACACTCTCTTCGCCACGTTCCGCCCAACGAGTTCTAGCACCCAATGCTCGGATACTGCTTAAACCTAAGAAATTTTGTACCATTAACTTGATATGAACTGAAATTAAATACACCAACTACATTTAAGAATTAAACTTTGGTTTCGTTTGTAAGTCATTGTAAATATAACATTTAAATATTGCTTAACATTAGATATTTCTGTAATACTAAATTGTAATAATAAAGAACTTTATTTATCAAATATGGTTCAAGAAATTATTTAACGTAAATAATTTCTATTGGCACAAAATATTAAAAATAGAAAAAGTTTGTTACGAAAATCACTGAAAATACTTTGGGACAAAATGCATAGACATCTATGTAACAATTTTTTCGAATTATATACAGATGATAAGTTGTATTTAATTATTTTATTACTAAGTGTTTTTGTATATATGTAAGTATTCATGTTTGTAAAAACTAATGGATCGATTTAAAAAAATTTTCACCATTAGGAAGCTGCCTTTTCCCTGAGCGACATTACTTTTAAAAATAAAACAGGGATCCCTTATAAAAATGCATTAATGTAACCCATGATGTGAAAATCTGACATCACGTGCGCTTTGGAAACTATTGATGATAGTAAAAAAAAGTTCTACAATATTATAAAATATATTAATATCTACAAAAAAATGCGCGATACCATATGTCCAGCTACTGTAAAAACATGCCACTATAAAAACTTTTACATTTTAAAATTTAATAAAAGTGCCGACAATAATTAAAACATATTATTCATACCTCTGTATTATTTATTTGTGCACCAAAAAAGAAGTCACACGAATAAGAAATTAAAGATAGTATACATAGGATTCCTTATCCTTAAATTAATTTTAAGAAAGTCTGTTTCAATACCTGTAAAATACTTTTTAAATTATTAAAATCGGACAACCCATTCAAAAGATATAACGAA
Organism: Elymnias hypermnestra; assembly: GCA_015832385.1. NCBI lineage: Eukaryota > Metazoa > Arthropoda > Insecta > Lepidoptera > Nymphalidae > Elymnias > Elymnias hypermnestra. The sequence continues at coordinate 895,599 of JACTOM010000903.1, read as the reverse complement.
TTTTTAAACGTCAATCTAGAGAAAATTGTAGCGACCCTTATAACCGGGCCTGCGACTAGTGAGTTAGCTCATATTCCAAGGATACCAATGACACCCACCGATATGCCTTGACCGTTTTTATTTTTATCAAGCCCAAAATTACTCACACAAGAATTTTTCAATATGGTAGAATATTTTTTAATGCTAATCTCGGACATTCATAAAAATGTATTAGTTCGATATATATTCGTTGTAACGTAAAATTTGTACGTAAACGTAAAATATTGATTAGATTATGAATGTAAGTTTGTATCTAATCATCTGAATGGAAAAAACATATATGCATATAACAGCATATAAATGCATGTGCACGATTTTGTTTTATTATCCTACGAGAACGCACGTTACCACTTTTTTGAACCGTTATCATTTATTAAAAATGAGGTCGAGAAGAAAATTACATCTCGCTGGGTTGTTCTTTGGGATCCTAAAGCAGGGAAAGCCATTATATAACTCCTCAATAAATTTTGGCGGGTGACGGTTTCTTCTTGAAAAACAAAAAGAATTCCAACATTACGTGTCGGAGCTTTCTTTTCTATAAGCCACATATCCCAGTATTAATGTGTATATACTCGTATCTATGTTTATGTATGTGAATAATTGTTCGCGCCAGATGGCGCTAAGCATCGGGGTCTCGGTAGCGGCGTACTGTCGCCATCTGCAGGCCCACCGATGTACCAATGCACCGGTTTATTGGGAGGCATCCGTATACGACACGAGAGGGCGCCTCCACGTTGCTCTATGAACATAGAACAATATAGATGCCTCTAGCGAGTTGTCAACCGCGACGCGTTGGTGACGGGCGCAAGGAATAAGCCCGTTTCGTGGTTTTATATTAATTTGAAGGGAAGTGCGGTCTCCCACGCGTTAATTGTTTTGTGGGGCCAGTGAGATACTATCGTCGCGTTTTGTAGGCTCTCGTAGCCCCTTGTGAAAGGTGGCGAGTCATATCAATAATTTCATTTATTTTCTGTATTATTATATTCTATTTGTAACTAACATAGTTATAAGTTATTTGTATTTTAACAATTTGGGCCAAATGTTGTCTTGAAGAAAAACTTATCATTATTATTATAACGCGGCTAGGTTAGCTCGCCCACGCGTTGGCCGCAATAGTCCTTCCTTCCCGTGGATTTTGGAGTGGACCAGAGAACCGGCGTCGCCTTCAGCAGCTTTGGATGCTTTGGCAGGTTACACACTCTTCACATTTCATTAATACACATACAAAATTTCATTCATCTGCCAGGGCTCGTCGTCGTCGAGGAGATCGGCGCCTGGAGACCAGGTAGGTGTAAAATGACTAATTCTGTTCGACCATTCTGGAATCTCTCGTATAATTTCTCCTCCCGCCGTCTACACTGACCGACGATACCTTGACCACTATGGGCCCTGGTGATCCTTGGTGGCCTCTCATGATAAGGTCACGGCCGGCGCGAACAATAATATAGGCTTTAGTTTAATTATTATTATATTTATTATTAATTTTGTAACATTTTTATCAGGTCCTTTAGCTCTAGATAGTTAAGTTATATCGGGCTGCGTTCGTGGCGGCACCTGGACTAGGGATCCAGCTGAAAATCAGCGCTGCATGGTCTCCAGACTGTGTAGCATAAATGCTGAGCTGGGTCCATTGTCTAGGTTATGCCACACATCGCAGGGTAGGTATTATAAAATATATCTAAATATATTGTGATGTGTGGCATAATGTATAAATAAAGATATTTTTCTTTCTTTTCTAATTTTAGATTTGTTACAAATAGTCTAGTACTGCTATTGTTTTTAGCTATTTTAAAGTGCACTAAAAGCCTCCTTTAACGCCGCATTGAGCCTATTACAACATTTTCATTTTAAAAAACATTTATTAACTGTTATTTAACTCATTTGGTGACTAATAACTTTTACATTGTGTAGATCTAAGTCATAAGTTGAAAGCACAGCAAATGGTGGTCCTTTAATAAAAAATGTGCACTTAAAAAATCAGCTGAGGGAAGTCTCTCACTACTGTTAATAATAATGTTTGTCAAACAAGGGCGAAAAGTGTGCTGTTTTGCCTCTTGAATGAAATTTGTTTTAATGGCATTAAATAAGTATCATTTTGTTACATGATATCATATTACAATGTTATATTTAGTCTTATAAAGATCTCAAATGTTACGTTAACATCTCGTAGAAGTTTAGGTATTTGTCCCTCGTAATTTAATATTTTCAGAACCTGTAACTTTTTGAATTTGTTTTTTTTTCACAGACACATAAGAAAATGCTGCTGGTTCTTTTAATTTGGATAATAAATTCAGCAATTACCAAACCTAATGGTGGATATACAAAAATTACATTATTATAAAATGTACTAAAATATATTGTGATGTGTGGCATAATGTATAAATTATAATTTATAATAAAGATATTTTCATTAGGCGTGTTACAAAACTGTTGACTTGAGGCATAGAAATCTTACCTTCAAGTGTATCATTGAAATGTTCATATACAGGCGATAAGGCAACACTCTGCAGCCTCTTGAGTTGTCGAGATGTGACCCGATAACGTCGCTGCAGTCTGCATAATAAAATCATTTATAATAAAACATTTTACAAAACAATATCTGAGGGATCACATAATCCAGCGTCTTATCATTAAGTAATGAAGTTAAATCAAAAAGTAATGAATACTATATTATTATATATTACATCTATTATACATAAGATTAATTATTTATTACTTATAGGATAAAAGGCCACTGTTTTTAATAGACAGACATCTGCATAATATAACTTCAGGGAAATAATTTGAATGAAACGAAAAAAAAAATACCTGTCAAGGCGTTGCAAATACGTTTTACAAATCGAAGCGGGTAGTTACAAAAATATTTCTTAACACTTTAATTTAAATATATCATTTAATCTATTGCGTAATGTATTAATAATAGTGCAAAATATGAATTAAACTGTGAAAATAGAAAAACATTGTCACATTTGGACATTAGTCAGTTTATGATATAAACAATGAGAGTAAGAACGGTCTAACAGAAGAAGAGTCAACGTGATGATAAAATCAAGAATATTAACTTCTCCATTTTAAAAGCTAAGCTAATATCTCTCTACTAATGGTAACTAACTAAAGGCTAACTAATTGTTTTGGGTTTTCATTTAATAATTTTTTAATTTCAGTTAACTTTCTTAATATTTTTCATAATCATAAAAGTATAGAAACCGTTTTGCTTTTTAATATTTTATTACGAGATTTTATTAAGAAATAATAACGAAAAGCCCAAATAGTTGATACGCAACATCTATATTCCCTTTATTAGCACGTATTGTTTAGTCTACTTGTGACATGTTATTTTTCTCACTCCAACAAACGCTACTGCCGTAAGGAAAGAGCGAGACAAATGTACTACAATGTTTTCGTATTCGCCGACGTGTACGGTCGCATATGCAGCTCAGTCGCCTTATGAAAACGCAACGGCATGCACGTCATGTTCCGATGACTATTTCAGTGTTCCCTACAAATGAATGGTTTAGGTTTTCTGATATCCCGTTCAGACCACGTGTAATTTTTTGATACTTAAGGCCGGAAAAGTTAATTAATCAGTATTATACTTAAAGGTTGTTTCAAGGTCATAGGGGTAGTATAGATTAGACCGTTCTTACGCTTGCTTTAAATTAAAGCAGTATTTTTGTTAAAGCGATAGACGAATAAATGATAAAAATGTATATGATTAAAGTATTTAAAATCCACACCTGTAGTATATGAAAGTCATAGGTAATACGCCCACTAGCAACCAAGGTAGGCCGTAGACGGTTACCGCCACCGCGCCTACGGCAACAATAATTAATATTACCCATTTATATACATTTTAATTGTACATTTAGTATATATAAATAGATACAGTAGAAACCATTAATATAGCTTTCTTTTTTTTGTGAATAAAAATTGATATGATTTCAGCTATTAAAGAAAAAGATATGTATGGTTTCATTAATATTATAATGAGAATAGGAATAGAAAAGAGTTCATTTTTGGTTAATAAAAATACATACAACGTTACATATTATAATTCGGTTTTAATTTATATAATATTGAATGTATAACAGGAAAACTTGCGAATAAATAAAAATTTTAACAAAAAAACAACTGCCTTCAAAACAAACTTACAAATATATTAATATGCTCTAAAAAGTAAGAAATAATTGCGTATTCTTTTATGGTGTTCTTCATATTCTTATATTCGGAATCGGTGTCTTATTGAAGACTACAAAAATAGGACGAAAGAAAAATACAATAACTTAAAATTAACTAAGTTTAGTGTGCAACAGGGCGGTCTTACTTAACAGCTAAATATCGTTCTCTCCCAGACAAGGAATTGCTTTTCGGTTAGGAAGACAGTCAAAGAAGAGAGAGAGAAGATAGGCGGTGTTACTATAGAAATAGACATACATATATTATCTACATAAATAAAAGTATTTATATATGTAATGATTTGACTATGGAATATTACATATAAACATAGTAGTTATAAATTCTATGAGGTGGATGGATTTTTTTACTTACCGATGAGCGAAAATATTTGTGCTAGCAATATATTCAATATAAATGGCAAAGAATCATCAACTGTATATGTGTCTGATGAGAATCTATTTACTATTCGTCCAATTGGGGTTACGTCGAAAAATTTCACATTCGCCTGAAATTGTAATATTCAAATTACATAAAGAAATAACTTCAAAAAACATATATAATTTTGGAAAATTTATTTTCTTTTCCTTATTTTAATGCCTAAATGCGCACAATATGTAACTACGACAATCGCTTGACCATACTGAAGTTACGGTAGGTGACTCAGTTATCCGGAGATCTTATAAAAGATTCTGCCGAGTATTGTGAATTTGCTCCTAAGAATTGAAGAGTTCCGTTACTTTGCCATGGATCAAAACCTAACCAAACTAACATCAAACAACCCTTGAAGTATATCCTTTGCAATAAAAAAAGAATCATCGAAATCGGTTGGCGTGATCTTGAGTTATTCGTCCACCTGGCGCGCATATTCTTAATGCAATTTTAACACTTTTTCGGTTTTCTCATGGATACCACTATCAGAACTGGATTAAAAAAAAATGGGATTCTACGACAAGCACCACCTTTCATGAAAAAAAAAACATCAACAAGATCGGTTCACCCAGTCGAAAGTTATGAGGTAAGTATACAATATATTATAAATTATGAACACTACGTACCTTTACGATAACTCTTAGAAGTACTTTGTGAATCTTTGCAGCCGCTTTCACACCTCCATAAGCGAACAAGAAAGCACGCATAATTGTAAACACTAAGTTCAATCCAGCCAATCCGAAATATATCTCCAAATAATAATTATCAGTATATCCAGAAGCTTTTAATACTGGTATTTGAGGACTGATTGTAGATTCATCAGATATCATAGTATTATTAAGTCCATTCAAGTTATTTATGATAGCAATCGAAGTATTAACTATAGTATGCATAACAGTGTCAGCAAAACTGAAACCATGGTCCAAAAATGTCGTATTCTCATGCACATTGTCCATTTGTAAGTTAACAGAGTCATTCCCTTTATTTCTAACCCAGAATGTCAACCAAATGAATGTAAAGTTTTGGGATAGTTGCATAAGTATAAGCGATATTATTATAGATGTCGTCAGGAAGGCTCCAACAGAGCGCAGATATAGGCCAATGACCCACCATCCCACTGTACCCTCTGACATACTCTCCTATAAAACAAAATGTTATTTTAAATTAAATTCGTTAAAAACCATTAGAGGTAAATTAGCGCGCTTCCATCTTAGACTGCATTATCACTTACCAACAGGTGTGTTGACAAACAAGCGAAAACTTGTCAGCAATAAAAAATTAATAACTTAACTTAAATGTATTAATATCTGTGCATTGTCATATTTAAATTTACGATGTTTCACATCGACGCTGGAAAACAAACCCGTAGTAACGCGCAAAATATTGTTTAAAAAAACTAAAATAATGATGATAAAATCAATCTGTTTAGCAAAAGAACAATAATGATAATTCAAGTTATATATTTTTTTATTATGAGGTTTTCTGTTCTGATGAACAATGTTGGATTTGCGGGTTACTTTTACACGGTACTACGTGTTTACTTTCCAGCGTCGATATGAAACGTAAGAATTATATCTATAAAGCTATAATTTTTTATTACAATGAGTCTTATATCCTTCTAATATTTTAATTTATTCCCTATTTTATACAAAATAACTCTTGAGTGCTGTACAGTCATTTCTGAGAGGTACTGGGCTCTTAGACAAGGTAACTTTCGTAGATTGCTAACGCTTAAAAAATGTATGGGAATGACGTTGCCTGTCGAAACGTATCAAAAAATGCTATACCCATACATTTGTAAGCGTCAGCAAATATTTTTTTATAGTAACATTTTTTTGTTACCATTTATAATGAACGGCTATTAAGTACAACGGTAATGTTTAATAACATTATATCAAAAAAAAGTTGCCGTACATTAATTGATGATATTACAGCAATTATATACATTTTAGGATTTACAGAGTTATTACTGCTTAACCTTACCTTATTTTAAATAATTATCAATCACACTGAGAATATATATAAAAACCCATTTTAAAATATGGCACGTGGTTTGCAGCAGTTTTTTAACGTCCCACAGATGGGCACAGGTCTCTTCATTAATATGAGAGATTATATCCTAATTAAAAAACTGTACTTATGAGTGATCTAACTTATTAGTGAACTGTACTTATGAGTGATCTAACAAAGAGATTTCACAATGTGTAACATTTAAAAATACTGAAAGATTAAGTTTACTTACATCATTGTCCAAACTATTTCGACTGATTGAGTCCAAGTTATCCTGTTGATTTGTTTGTATCTCACGTCTTGGTGGTTCTTCACCAATTGATTCATTTTCACTGGGTAGAAATTCTTCGATTTCATTCAAAACTGTTTCCGGTGGTCCTATATTTTTAAAACAAAACATCCTGATTATCGATTATTTACACACACATAAAATAAGCCTTTATTTTACTATGTTGAATGATAACGTTATAAATAATTCATGCTATTACAATAATTCAAAATCATTTCATTTACATATTTAGTTATAATGTTATTTTTATGATTTTTTTGTCCTTAGGTAGAAGTCGTCTATTAGGCGTAGGCCTTCCCTAGTTTAAATATTCAATTACACAGTTAAAAAATGGTAATACACAATTGTAATACATGAAATTAAAACAAAAAATGTAACACTATATTTTAGAATGAAGGAGATTAAGAAATCACTTGTCAATGTGCTTAAATATGTTACAAGATACCTCAATCTTGTTTTGAACGATGGTCATAAAAACAGTCTCATATAAAAGTGATATTATGATAGCTTATTTAAGCAATAATAAATGTTTGAACTTTTTAGTCGCACATGGACATCTCACATACAATTACAAGCTGGTATCTGAGATTTCGTATAAATTACTTAGATTTTTGTCATAAGATGTTTGTCTACATCTTAATGCATACAATAAAACAAATATGAAAAGGAAAAAGTGTACGGAGGCGCCCTTCTCCCCACAACCTATATTAAAAAAATATCAATAACATCATAGGGTAGGTGCAAAATTATAAAATCAAAAACATATAGCTATTATCATAGCATAAATACAACAACAACACTTATAATTTGAATTTTATAGTATCAAACCTTTTATAATAAGAGTAAGACGACCTAGATTATAGAGTATAAATGAATAAAATAATATACAATCTGTGGAAGTCATAGATTGCGAGGGAGGAAGCCACAAGCGCAATTAGTTTTGGTAAAGTTTTTGAAGTGAAACTTAATTACACATGAGGGTAATTTTTTTACGTGATTGTAAGTAGCGTCATAGTTTTCATATTAAAAAATAACATGTGGCATTTTAATAAGCCACTCGTCAGTTAATAATTTAATATATTATTTTTTATAAAATATAAAATAAAAATATTTCATTACTTTTTTTCTCTTTCTTTTTATTGTTTACTTTTAATATGTTCTACTTTGGTGTTGGCAGCAGACGAATTTAGGTGCGAACTAAAAAGCGGCTTCGAACTGAGTGTTACGCCTTTTCGCAGAAATATTACAAATATTATATAATAAGTTTAGTCCTACATTATGTACACAACACATTTTTTTTTGCGAATAAAGATCTTTATTATTTTTATTATTACTTCTCATAGTAATAATTAATTTACAATTATTTTGTATAATATAAATTGAAGTTAGTTATTTTTACTATTTACAAAAAACCACGACAAATTTTAATTTAATATTCACCATAAGCTATTGTACTATATTATTTTATAAACAACATAAAATAAATGTATTTTAATTATTCTCTCGCTCTAAGACTCGGAAATCTAGTTTTAGGCTTGTAAATTTTAAACAAGACTTAAAAATTAGTTTCACTTCTACTTTTAATATATCTTACATAAATTACCTAATTACCTGCAGGAGTGCATGCAGGAGTGTTGGTGCCAACACTTATGTATGGTAGTGAAAGTTGGTAGAAGAATCACAAAAGTAAAATAAATGGGGTAGAGATGAGAGCGTTAAGAAGTATGAGTGGATTAAAACTGAGTGACAGAGTAAGAAAGGATGTTGTCTCTGCCTACCCCTAAGGGAATGAGGCGTGATGCTATGTATGTAACTTACCTAATGAAGCAATACGGCCATCTTGCAGAAGTAATACACGATTGGCACGGGCAAGATGACGCGTCGAGTGCGTAACTAAAATACGCGCAGTATGCCGCAGAAGCCCAAGTATACAACGTTGCATTATATGTTGGGCAACATTCGCATCTACCCCCGACAACACATCATCCAACAAGTATACTGTGAAATAGATTTTTTTTATAAATATATGTATACCGCTTCCGAAAACGAAGACAGACGACAGTTACATTACGCTCCATCGTATTAGTACAGCAAAATTAACTGATTGTGTCATTTAGATGTACTACCATGATGGAGCGTAAATAAAACGTTTTAAAAATATGTTTTTGTTTTAAATAAGGCTCGATTTTTTTCCGCCTTATTACTCGGTATTAAACATTTATAAAAACGATTAAATATTGTTAACTGTTGTTACTATTCAACTGGTATACTGGTTGAAAATTATATTTCAGTAATTTAATGGAATTTTCAAAGAAATGCTTCCTTTGTGATGTATCTTATTAGTTTCTTTGAAATAATAACCGATAATAGATGTTTTAATAGATAATTTAAAATTTCGACTTATTTTGAAAAAAACCTAAAAAACATGATAAGTCAAAGTGGTTCAAATTTTGCATAATATACACGGGGGGTCTAAATCATCACACATGGTCATACCTATCACTCCCTTACGGAAATACGTTCAATTACCAATAACCCTGTATATAGAGCTAAAGTAAATACCGCGGTTTTTGTAAAAAAAATCCATCCATTAATAGCATACTATCGCAAGTGTTTTTCGGGTTTTTCCGTTAAGCCACAGAACGCGAAATTCGTGTTAAAGAACGTTTCAAAAATGTTACATGTGGGCAATTCGAGGAAAAAAATGAAAAGTACCTTGTTTGTCCTGGTAAACGGCCCGAGCTAGAGATATCCTGGCTCGCTGCCCACCGCTGAGGGTACAACCACCTTCCCCCACGTGCGCGTTCCAACCCAACACGTTCAGATCCTCTGCCGTTAACAACTAAACACTTTACTAAGTAATCAATTTAACATTTTTTCAAAATATAAATTAGATTAAAATACTTTATTCCAATTAAATTTTTATTGATTATATGTATAGATCAGGGATCGACAACCAGCGGCCTCCAAAGTGGCCCATAGGACATTACGGAGCAGTGTACAATTGAAAGTAAATATATATGGAAAAAATTGCAAGAAATAGTTTTGTCTAATAAATAAAATTCTCATAACGTTTGTGGCCCACACCAATATGATTATAACTTTTCTGGCTCGCATCAATATCTTCATAGCGTATGTAGTCCGCACCAAAATGCTCATAATGTTTGTAACCAGCACAAATGTGGTCACAACGTTTGTGGCCAACACCCATATGCTTATAACATTTGTGGCCAACACCCATATACTCATAACATTTGTGGCCCGCACCAATATGGTCATAACGTTTGTGGCCCGCACCAATATGCTCATAACGTTTCTGGCCTACACAAATATCCTCGTAAAATATGTGTCCTGCACCCACAACTTCATAACGTATTAAATTTTTCAGAAATTTGGTTTCTATATAAAAAGACAAAAATAAAAAGGGTATGTGTATGACCGTGAGTGTGTGTGAATTTATTTATAAAAACAACGAAAATTATTTAATTTATTTTCATTAAGTTCGACTTCAGATCTTATTTAAGAAAGGGGTTTTTGTGCTCAGTTGTGATAAGATTCCAAAGCAAACTGAACATAATACCTGTCAATGCACATGCATCAACGACTGATCTGAACTTGGCCTCGTCGTATGGCTTCCCAAATAATATATTGTCCCTTATGGTCCCTCGCACGAGCCATGGGGTTTGTGGAACATAACCAAAACCTGTAAATAGAAACAAAAGTATTAAATCGGAAAACGGTACATAAATCGTTTGACTTGAAGGAACTCTAGCACAAAGTTTCATTTTTATAAAGAAGAAACATAACGTTTCCTGCTGTGACTTCGAACTTTCAAAAAACAAGAATCCACTCGTCTCTCCTTTATTCCATCATGACTTCTCCTAAAAAAAATGTAATCTGCCTGAATCTGACTTAATTCTACAATATTATCTATATTAAAAGAAAGTAGACCCTTAAATAACTTACTGAGTATATTATTTTGGTGTCTCAATATATCAATTATTGTACTGTCTATATTTTTCTAGTATCTGATTTTCCCAAAAAACTAAAAGTTTTAAATATTCTGGTAACGGAATATCTGAAATACCAGACACTTGAAATATCGGAATAGCTGACAGTTTAAATAATCTGATACCGGAAAATGGGTAATAGCTGACAGTTTAAATAATCTGGTACGTGAATATCACGTATATCTGAAAGTTTAAATAATCTGATGCAGGAATATCAGAAACAGCTAACAGTTTAAATAATCTGATACGGGCATATTACAAATATCTGAAAGTTTAAATAATCTGGTAAGAGAATATCGGAAATAGCTGACAGTTTAAATAATCTAGTACCGGAAAATGGGTAATAGCTGACAGTTTAAATAATCTGGTACGTGAATATCACATATATCTGAAAGTTTAAATAATCTGGTATTGTAATATCGGAAATAGCTGACAGTTTTAATAAGCTGATGCCGGAATATCAGAAACAGCTGACAGTTTAAATAATCTGGTACGGGCATATTACAAAAATCTGAAAGTTTAAATAATCTGGTAAGAGAATATCGGAAATAGCTGACAGTTTAAATAATCTGGTGCCGGAATATGGGTACTAGCTGACAGTTTAAATAATCTGGTGCGGGAATACCGGACATAGCTGTCAGTTTAAGTATTTGATACATGAACATCGGAAATTACTGCCAGTTGTAATATTCTGGTACCGGCATATCAGAAATAGCTGACAGTTTGAATATTTTAGTACCTGATTATTGGAAATAGCTGACAGTTTAAATATTCTGATACCGGAATATCTAAAATAACTGACATTCAATATTCTGATGCTTTAACAACAGAAATAAAATTTCGGTTATTTCTGAGTGTTTACGTTCTGAAAGGGGTTACTTTGCCAAATTACGATTGAGTTACGGAGTGAGATTGAGGGTTTTTGCATAATTGTCTAATGTAACAGTTTCGACTTGTGTGAGCTCTTGTTGCGAAAAGGTTCACTTTGGTAAATTTATAGTCAATCGCGAAACTTTTAAAGACTTCCTGACGAGTGAGTGAGTGAGTGTCTGAGTGACCGGGTGAGAGATCGTTTTTTGAATCATTGTCCAATATCACCGTTTTGGTTCACATCGTTGGCACGTTTTCAGCCCATAATAAACATTTTTTGTGAAATAAATATAATGATAACTTACTGTCTAAATTTTCTGGTATTTGAATGTCTCCTCTCTGTTTCAACATGTCACCAATAATCGCCAGCAATAAGGAAGTCTTCCCACTGCCCACTGGACCAGTAATACCTATCAGTTCTTCTTTTCCAATTTCTAAACTTAAATCTTCCAAATAAAACGGTTCTTCCACGATTGCTTCAGTAGAAGATATAGAATCATTTCTCTGAGTGGTATATTTCGAAAGTTTCTTTTGTGATTTTCCCTTATTTTTCTTTGATTTTTGTACTGACTTCTTTCGTAGGGAAGACTTAGCCCAAGCGAAGGACGCGTTTTTTATTATAATAACTTTATCTTCGTCGCAATTTGTGTTGAGACGGTCGTAGTATTGTTCTACATCCATGTCTCTAAGCTAGGAAAATTGAAATCAATGAAAATCAACATATATTTGGCAGTGAATCCTTTCTTAATGCAGTCAGTAGTATTCTGCTGGCTGTTCGATGAATCGTAGATTTTTTAAACTATTCGAGGGATTTTAATGCAGTTTTCAGCAATTGATAGAATGATTCAAGAGGAAAGTTTATGTCTATAATACGTACATATTATAGGACAGAAAAACCAAAAAATTTACAGATTTGTAATGTGATGTAACAAACATATTTTTTGCGCTTAAATCGTAATCCTTCCGAGATATATCAAATTAATGTACTACGGAATTGTATATCTTAAAAAGATCTATAAAAACCCTTTACCTCTAAAGGGTAACCCACAGTAACCATTTTAATACCCACAGTAACCATTCATCTGTATTTTTTTTTATGTTTGTTACCTCATAACTTTCGACTGGGTGAACCGATCTTGATAATTTTTTTTATATGAAAGGTGGTACTTGTCGTAGAGTCCCATTTAAATCCAGTTCTGATGATGGCATTCATGAGAAAACCGGATGTCTTAAATTTGCGTTAAGCATGTGCTCGACGAATGAACGAATAACTCAAGATCACTGATTGAACACTCAACTGATTTCGATGATTCTTTTTTTATCGTATTCTTATATTTCGAGTCGGTGTCAGCCAAGGTATATACAAGCTATAGGTGGAAGTGGCGCTGGAGCTGCCACGTGGACACGCGGGACTCACCTACTTTCGCTGACGCCGATTCCGAATATAAGAATACGAAGAAATGTAATAAAAAATGCGCAATTATTTTAAATATTTTAGAGCTATTAATATTTTTGTAATAATATTAATATATTTGTAACATACAGTATTATTTTATATCTTTATTTTATTTTCATGTAGATCAAAACTGCTCTTAGCATAGCATATCACTAGATAGCATAGATGGCGCTGTACTTTAACATTTGAGTGTATATATATATATATAAATTGTTATTAAACTTTAGATATAATATGTATAACTTACATCTAAAAGTTTCTGAATGCGCTTTATAGACACCCAGGCTTCCGTTAGTCCATTCAAAACCCAAGGGAATGCGTTCAAAGGTGCTATTAACATGTTAATTAATGCTATGGTAGTGAAAACCTGCAAGATTATTATACACATATTCAACCATATATTTATAAAGACAATGGCGAAGAGATGAAATAAACTTAGCCGACCGAAGTGGGGTATTTCACATCCCACACGTATGAGTTTTAATTTTAAAACTTCATATACCTTGTAATTCTAAAGCGGTGGTTCTTTACCTAAACAATACGTTACTACAAATAGTAAGTAAGTAAAGTAAGTAGCAGACCTTTAACGTCCCATTGCTGGGCAAAGGGGCTCCTTACTCCAAAGAGCGAGGGTTTTTAGAGCATAGACCCACCACGCTGCTCTACTGCAGATTGGCAAACATAGTACACAAGTGCACTCTCGATTCCTTCACTCTTATAGTCCGATGTGATGGGAATCCGACACGACCGGAGAGAGATAAGGCGCAGGACCGACGGATTAACGTGCTCTCCGAGGCACGGGGGTGGAGCATACCGCCAACTTCCCAACTTCACGCAAATATTGAGAAAACCTTAATAGAAAACTCAATATTGACTTTTGAATTGGCCCGACACGGGACACTAACCCAGGACCTCATGTCTGTAGGCGAGCATGCCAACCACTAGACCAATGAGCCAGTTTAATAATACAAATACGTAGACGTTATTAAACATAAAAACAAATGCACATGAGCTAGGTTTAACTCAATAAATATATAATTATTAGAAATAAGATTATTTATGAGTGATTTCACAATCGTCAGTTAAAAGTTCAATTAAGGCAAACATTGGTTAGGAAGAAAGACATCCCAAAGAAACCTTTCCCGTTTTTGAAGTGAAACTTCTTTAGGCGCATGAGAGTAAAATTTTGACGAATGAAACGCGTCATTAGCGCCACGAAAATGTGCAGCGTTTTTATACTAATTCTCATGAAGGTTAGATAGTTTCAATATTTACAAATAACATGTAGGACTTTAGTTGCCCACTCGTCATTTAATAATTTAATATACGATTTGTCATAAAATATAAAATAACTAAAAATATTTCATAAATTCTCTTTTCTAAATTTTAAATTCAAAAACAAAATTTAATATTGACAAGAAACACGTGGCATTTTTATTTACAATTCGTTATTTGAGATTTCAATAAATTATTTGTATTAAATTTCGACACTTTTAATATTTTAATGACAATTAAATTCCTAACTTAACTTCCCTTTTCCCTCCCTCTAAGCCTCGGAAATCGCTTTGTACACATGCACTAATATTAGTATTTATTGTGGAAAGGGCAAATCGTTTAATACTATACATATTATAGTAATATTAAATATTGTTTTTGTTAACAAAAAAAAAAACTTAAATATGAGACTTCTACATCCCTATTACTTATTTTTGTCTGCTAGTGACATGTTGTTTCTCTCACTCCAACAAATGGTACCGTCGCAAGGAAAGAGCGAGACAAATGTACAACACTGCTTTTGTTACCGATCTGTAAGGCCGCTCAACGTTATGGTCCGATGACTCTGTCTCAGATTTCCATACAAATGAACTGGGGTCTTTTGGAACTATGGGTGGGAAAGGTTAACTAAAAACTTACGGTAGGCGCGTCTAGGACTATTCCCCTCAAGGCATGAGTTCCCAGTGTAAGCGCAGCCACTAGTACCGGAGTAGTCGCCCACAGTACTACGCACACTGCGTCCAAGTATTTACGGCCCCGTAAGTACCGCAACTCTCTTACTCGGGCCTCTGGTATCAAAACAATTAAATTGATTAGTTTACCGTGGATTTTAAGATATCTAACCCTTTGCACTCCGAATTTAACGTCCAGAAATAGACCTGACAATTTTTTTTATTTCTAGAAAAGAAAGAAAAAGCGTTTATTTTCACAATTGTGCCAAACATTACATTGGCTCATAGAGCACCATGGTCTGGTGCCGTGCATGCCTGGCACAACCCTGAAAAAAGTACAAGCTCCGCAATCTACTGTATGGTCCAAGCAAACGTTGAAAAACACAGCGCTGATTTTCAGCAAATACCTTAACCAAGGTGACGCCACGGAAAGGACGTCTTCCACTAACATTTTTAATTACTATTAAGACTATTCAAATACAAATAAGTTTAACTTAAAATTAAATGTTGCATATTTACTAAATTAAGAAAAGTAAAAGTATTCTAGTACAAGTTTAACACAGCAATATAAAATAAAATATTGATTAAAAAACAAATAAAATAAATAAAAATCATGTAAAGTATAACAATAAATAACAGAGAATACAAGGGTTTAAAATGACTATATTGAACTAAAAGCTTAATATATTAAACAAATAATAATAATTGATTAAATTTTAAATTACTCGTATCTACTACATAAATGAGTACTCCGCCACATCTTGAAATTCAACATGCTTCATTAATAGGAATTCTCTTAATATTCATTATTGAAGGAGGAATGTTATGTTCTAGTGTTGGCAATGCTACTAAATACTAAATTTAAGAATGAAGTGCTTATTTCATTATTTTTTAGCCTTCCTCACTTGTACGAGAGGGTACGAGAGAGCATAGACCCACGACGCTTCTCCGCTGCGGAATGGCAGGCATAGAACACGAGAGCACTCTAAATTCCATCACTCTAATAGTCCAATGTGATGGAAATGTGACACAGCCGGAGAGAGATCAGGCGATGGACCGACGGCTTAACGTGCTCTCCGAGGCACGGAGCTTGAGCACACCACCAACTTCCCAACTTCAGGCAACTATTAAGAAAATCTTAATTGATACCTCGATATTGATTTATGAATTGGGCTGAACTGGGACTCGTACCCAGGACTTCATGTAGTCCAACATGCTAGTCACTAGACCAATGACGCTCGTTATATTAAGATGTAAATATGGAAACAATGACATATTATATCAGCGTTAAGTAGCAAAATATTGATGTGCTAAAGTAAAGGTAAGGTAAGGTAAGTAGCAGCCCATTAACGTCCCACTGCTGGGCACAGGCCTCCTTACTCCGAGGAGCGAGGGTGTTTAGAGCATAGACCCACCACGCTGCTCCACTGCGGATTGGCAGACATAGTTCACAAGTGCACTCGCTATTCCTTCACTCTCATAGTCCGATGTGACGGGAATCCGACAAGACCGGAGAGGGATCAGGCGCAGGACCGACGGCTTAACGTGCTCTCCTAGGCACGGGGGTGGATCACACCGCAAACTTCCCAACTTCGAGCAAATATTGAGAAAATCTTAATAGATAACTCAATATCGATTTTGAATTGGGCCGACCCGGGATTCGAACCCAGGACCTCATGTCTGTAGTCGAACATACTAACCACTAGACCAATGATGCAGTTCAAATGGCAGTTCAATGTGCTAAAGTACTGGAAGCTAAAAGGAAAGAAAGGAATATAAAAATTCATAGTTATTTTAACTGTTAATACAGTACTGGTCTTGCAACAAAAGTTAAAGCATACAAACCAACTTGCCTGACACTCGATTTATGAAGTAATCCTCCCAAACATGTACTTTAACAGTTCGGATGCCACGAAGCATATTGCTGATCCAACTAACTCTAGTGTCTTTGTGTTTCATCATTTCTGTACTGAGTTCACCGATTTTGTTCGCAATCACTTTGTTCACTGGTATAAGGATAACCGAGAAAGCCACTCCAGCCAAAAAAGATATCCCCACTTGTTGATACAACAGTAATAACGTTATGAACAACTGAAACCAATATATAGTGTAAATGTAACGAATATTTCGTCAATATTTCAATATTCAAAATTTAGACATGCCCATAAAAAGTAATACAAAATATTTAATAAGGATATTTTAATCAGTGCAGACTCTTTTATTGGTCTCAATTTAACGTTTTTTTTCAATCCATATGCTTTCCTGTCAGTTATTCCAAGTTAATTCGTCAATTTTACTTCACAATTCTATAGCAATACATTCTCTCGACGAGTTTAACATGTATAATTCTTTGTAGGTCATTTTTGTTTGAAGCTAAATAACAATTTTTTATTGATATTGGTTTAACGAATATTTTTTAAGACCGTTCCTATTTGGCATATTGGGATTGAATGGTATATATAATAAGAGCATAAAAAAGTAAGTAGCAGCCCATTAACGTCCCACTGCTGGGCACAGGCCTCCTCACTCCGAGGAGCGAGGGTTTTTAGAGCATAGACCAACCACGCTGCTCCACTGCGGATTGGCAGGCATAATAAACAAGTGCACTCTCTATTCTTTCACTCTTATAGTCAGATGGGACGGGAGACCGACACGACCGGAGATCAGGCGCATGACCGACGGCTTAATGTGCTCTCCGAGGCAGGGGAGCGGATCACACCACCAACTTCCCAACTTCGGGCAAATATTGAAAAAATCTTAATAGAAAGCTCAATATTGATTTTTTAATTGCCCCGACCCAGGACTCAAACCTAGGGTCTCATGTCTGTAATCGAACATGGTAACCACTAGACCAATGAGGCAGTTAAGAGCATTAAGAGCATAAACACAGTAAATCGAATACGTTCACCAGAACAGAAATGCTTTGAAGCATTTTTAGGTTCATTATTATATTCAAAATGCAACACTTTCTTTCATATTATTTAAAAAGAAAAGATTAATTGTAATACTTGTCTCAGAACTTCCCTATTTACATTTGACATTTGACACTTTGGAGTTCGACTCAGGATAAATTACTTTCTTTAGATTGACATTTTTAAATTCGTTATATCTTTTGAATTGAATGTCCGATTTTAATACTTCAAATTGTATTTTACAGGTATTGCAACGGTTAAATAAAATATCACTTAATAGCATAAGGATTAATACAGAGGTGTGAATAATATGGTTTGATTATTGTCGGCACTTTTATAACTTTTAAAATGAGAAAAAGTAGTTATAGTGGCATAACTACAGTAATTAGATATATAGCATCGGGGAATTTTTTGTAGATATTGATACGTTCTATAATATTGTAGAACATTTTTTTGTCCCTATTTTTTTTTTTTTTTGAGAAAGTAGTATAGCCTATATCGTTCAGTGAAAATGTAGCTTGCTAATGGTGAAAAAATTTTTGACATCAGTCCAGTAGTTATTGTGTGAAAACGTAACAAATTTACATACAAAAACACAAATATTTCCTCTTTATAATATTACTTTAGATTGGAAATATCGCAAACTTTTATGTTTTTTAAAGTTACGCCGGGTCTTATTATCCTGTATATAAATGATTTTTTTTTAGTGGAATGTACCAAAATCTGCATTAACTCGACAAAAATAACATATGATATCACCGTATTATCTTTAAACGTGTAAATTTAATGCAAAATTCAGGTTTACAGCTTATCTCCTGGGAGATAATATTGCACTTGCTGTAAATTAATTATAATGAAACAATTTAATGTGAAGAAAATAAAGTAATGATTATAAAAAAGGAATAAAATCAATTGGACGTCCTACTTTTCACTTAGCAAAGGCCAAGTAGCTTATAGCATAGATGGGAACCAGGAAGCTACACTGCAGAGTGGCAGTCTTGCCTCAGAAAGACTTGTGTACTATGCCTGCCACACCGCAGTGGAGTTGCGTGGTGGGTCTATGCTTTAAAAACCTACTTTCCTCTGAGTGAGGACGCCTGTGCCTAGCAATGGGACATAAATGAGCTGCTACTTATGATTTACACATAAAACGTAAGTAGGAGCCCATTAAAGTCCCACTGCTGGGCACAGGCCTCCTCACTCATATGAGAGAGGGATGTTAGAGCATAGACCCAGCACGTCGCTCGTTATATCGGAATAATATAAATAGATTAAACTGAATTGGTCTGAAATAATTCGTTGATGAGATACACTTTCCTTCACATTATTATACAATAAAGAAAAACTATATAAAAACCTAAAGGTAGACAGCCTTTCCGCGCCCACTGGTGGGCAGTGGCCTCCTCATTTATAAGAGAAAGGGTTTTTAGACGCACCACGCTACTAAACAACTACACATATCACAGAATACCTCCCGGGATATGCAGGTTACCTTACGATGTTTTCCTTCACCTAATGGTATAGTTATGTACTGAAAATAACAATTACCTAATTACGTAAAGTTCATTAAATAGTTAGATAGATGTAAACTTTATAACACTACAAAAAAAAGACAAAAGAAATAACATCAACTAGATTTAGTGTTCCATTGGGCGGTCTTATAGCTAAATTATCTATTTCAGACTTCACTTGCGGTTAGGGGCTCGTTTTAATAAAGAAAAAATTAAAAGTGCATGCGTACAAAGTACACACGTCAGAAGTGAAACTTCTTTGGCAAACAAATATTTAAGTGTTGTTTATACATACATACATAGCATCACGCCTCATTCCCATAGGGGTAGGCAGAGACAACATCCTTCCACTTGCCACGATCCTTGCATATCTCCTTCGCTTCTTTCATTCTCATTAAACCTTTCATACAAGTTCGTCGGTTTAGAGTACTCTTGACCTGGCCGTTATTTAAAATGTCCTGGATTTGGTCCAGGAACGTTCGCCTTGGTCTTCCCCTTCCAACTTTCGCATTCACTCTTGACTCATAAATCCTTTTTGTCAGTCTCCTTTCATTCATTCTCTCTACATGCCCAAACCATCTAAGCATACCTTTCTCAATTTTAGTCACTACGTCTTCTTTTATACCACAACGTTCTCTTATCACACTATTTCTTACTCTGTCACTCAGTTTTAATCCACTCATGCTTCTCAACGCTCTCATCTCTACCGCATTTATTTTACTTTTGTGATTCTTCTGCCATACCCAACTTTCACTACCATACATAAGTGTTGGCACCAACACTCCAGCATGCACTGCCAGTCTAGCCCTTTGAGACACCATCTGGCTATTCATAAAAGCATGCAGAGCACCATTTACCATATTCCCTGCATTCACTCTCCTTTCGATATCACTTTCACATGTTCCATCTTTTGTAAATTTAGATCCCAAGTATACAAATTCTTTCACCTCTTCCACTTGTTCCCCATCTATCAAAATATTGCCATTCATCATAGATTCATCTCGTTCAAAAAGCATAACTTTCGTTTTGTTTACATTCACTTTCATTCCTTTCCCTTTCAAAGCTTCATTCATAATATTTAGCATCTCCTGAAGCTCGTTAGCGGATGACGCAAGTATTACTTGATCATCAGCGTAGAGTAAACATTTGATGAGTAATTCATTCATTCTTAACCCATACATACTTTCTTTTAAATCTGTCAAACATTTATCCATGAAAAGGTTGAACAGCCATGGTGACGCAACACATCCCTGTCGAACACCTCTTTCGACAGGAAACCACTCCGTGTACGCTCCGTTTATTCTGACACAGGCACTAGAACCCTCATAGAGAGACTTCAATGCTTGGATCAGACAACCGCTCACCCCATACGTAGATAACGTTGACCACAGCTCATTCCTCACCACTCGATCATAGGCCTTTTCTAAATCTACGAACGCGCAATAAACTTTTTGGTGTTTAGCCAAACATTTTTCAGTTATGCACCGTAAAGAAAAGACCTGATCCGTACATCCCATTCCTCTTCTAAATCCCGCTTGCACGTCCCATATTTTCCCATCAGTTTCATTAATCACCCTTTCAATTAATATCTTTGCATACAATTTGCCGACGACACTAAGAAGGCTGATACCGCGGTAATTTTTGCACTCCTGCTGTGACCCTTTTCCTTTATATAGAGGGACAATTACGGCCTTGCTCCAATCTCTTGGGACTTGACCTTTCTCCCAGCATATATTGAAAAGGCAGTACAGCTGAGCTACCACAATCCCGCGGCCAGCCTTCAGCATCTCGACTGACACTCTGTCATACCCAGCAGCCTTACCTGATTTCATACCTTTTATCGCTTTCATGATGTCATCCATACTAATCTCGCTATCACTTGTCTTACATTCATTGCTATCCGCAGAGGCCATATTTACCTCTGCTTCATTTCTTTCAAACAAACTTTCAAAATGATCCTTCCATCTCTTCAATATCCATTCTTCTCCTTTTATTAAACTTCCATCTAAACTTCTGATTTTACAAAGCTCCGAGGAAGTAGATCTCCCTCGGGCAAATTGTATTGATTTCCAGAAAAACTTTTTGTTTGACTGAAAATCATCAGAAAGTCTCCTATCATACATATCACTGTATTCTTCTTTTTTCTTTCTTACAGCTTCTTTCACGATTACTTTCACCCTTTTGTATTCCATTCTTGCCTTTTTTACGTCATCATTCGTTGCCTTTTGCATTCGTTGGTTCGCTTTTGTAGCCAACCAATCGGACCAAGCTTTCTTCTTTTCACACACAGCTGCTTGAACATTTTTGTCCATCCACAAATTCTTCTCTTTCTTACCTTTCCTCCTTTTAGACACGCCACATACATCAATAGCAGCACCAACCACTCCATCTTTAAATTTATTCCATAAACTTTCAATCTCATTTCCTTGGTCTTCACTCTTGAATCGCCCACTCAAATTTTTCAGATATTCTTCTCTAACATCCTCTTCTTGCAATCTCTCCAATTTTATTCGTTCAAGAATGCTCGAAGTTTCCTATATTTATACAAATATAAAAGTTTAGATTTCTGAGACTAGGGGAAAAGGAATATGTTAGGAATTTAATTGTCATTAAAATAGTATCGAAAATTAATACAAACAATTTATTGAAATCTCAAATAAAGAATTTTAAAGAAAAATGCCACATTTTTTTACAATATTAGAAATTATTAATTAAATTTTGTTATTGAATATAAAATTTAGAAAATAGTATTTATAAAACATTTTTATTTTATGTCAAATAGTATATTAAATCATTGATTCACGAGTAGCAAAAACGTTCAAGAGACTTAGCATAAAAAAGCTGCACATCTTGGTGACGCTAATCACGCGTTTCATCCGTAAATATTTTGCACTCATGCGCCTAAAGAAGTTTCACTTCAAAAACTTAACAGTGCCTGCTGTGTAGTTTACCTGCAATGGTATACTCCAAAGTGCGTGGAAACTTGGACATGAATTCACAATCCTGTCAGTGTCTGTGGACATGAAGTTGGTAATTTCACCGATGGAAAATGCCTTATTCAATTCCGTTGAAGTGACGCTCAATGTTTTCCTAAGAATTGTAGAGACAATGGCTCCACGCATTTTTAGTCCTATTATCGACATCAACCAACTGAAGTGAACGTTGAATAAAGCTGATATTATTGTTGCCAACAGAAGAGTCCCTGCGTATATATACCTGGAATGTATAGCGAATCACACTGCATAATTTGTAAATTGAGATATGCATTTGTCTTGGTGATGATTTTGCTCTAGGTGATATTTAAATTAGAAACCAATCTACAATGAAGAGATCCCCTCCAAGCGTCGGGGGGAGGGGAGTGATGCTAAAAGTGGCGTGTTGTGATGCGAGTGACAATAATATACATAAAGATTAATTGCAATACATGGAACACAACTCTATAACCAAAGAAAAAGACATTACATAGAGCATAGACTCATCACACTGCTCCACTTCGGGTTTGAAGGCATAGTACGAAAGTGCACACTCTTTTCCTTCACACTCTAAGTCCGTTTTGACGGCATCTGACACGACCGGAGAGAGATCAGGCGCAGGACCGACTGCTTAACGTGCTCTCCGAAGCACGGGGGTGGAGCACAATGACAACAACACAACGTCGTCGTCGCTTCAACCGATGGACGTCGACTTCTGGACAAAGTTCTCACGTAATGATGTCCACAAGGCTCCATCTTGCGCCGCCTGGCTCCAGCGGCTACCGGCGATCCTCCTTATATAGTCGGTCCACCTTGTGGGGGGCTCCTTACACTGCGCCGCCCGGTTCGGAGTCGCCACCCCACCACCTTCGGGCCCCAACGTCCATCGGTCCGTCGGACTATGTGCACCGCCCATTGCCACTTCAGGTTCGCGATTCTTAGGGCTACATCGGTGACTTTGGTTCTGCTGAACGCTGAATGACTCTGAGCTTTAGTATGAGGCCCATAGTCAGCGACCATGTTTCGGAGCCGTCATCACTGGCAACACGCACTGTTCGACACAACACAGGGCAAGTACTGAGAATTTCTTAACAGAATAAAATTCAATTAAATGTTGAATTCGCCCTACCCGGGACTCCAACCCAGAACGTTGCGTCTGTTGCCCAACAAGCTGACCACTAGACCAATGAGACAGCTAATATTATACATAGATAGCAAATATAACATTATACTTATATATACTATACCCATCCTTAAATACTCCAAGCATAAAAAGGTAAAATAAGCAAATAATAATAAAAAATCCTAACTTAAAACTACTGTTCCCAGGAGAAACCAACTTATTTTACTTTTCATTTCAAAGTGATAAATTTAACTTCGTCTGCATTTACAAGTACCAGCCCATTAACGTCCCACTGTTTAGCACAGGCCTCATCAATCGTATGAGAGAGGGTTTTTAAAGCATAGACCCACCACGCTACTCTGCATTCTCTATTTCTTCACTCCCGTAGTGTGATGTGACGGAAATCTGGAAATCAGGCACTGGACCGATTGCTTAAGGTACTCTCAGAGGCAAGGGGGTGGAACACACAGCCAAACTTCGAGCAAATATTGAGAAAAATTTAATGGAAAAACTCTATATCGATTTTTGCATTCGCCATACCCGGGACTCGAACCCAGGACCTTATGTCTGTAATCGAACATGCTAACCGCTTGACCAATGAGGCAGTCGTCTGCATTGAATTAGTACTAATTACATTTGCCTACTTATATACTTACAAACGTATTACAATATGATGCAATCTATATCTCTAACAAGCATTTTAATAAAAAGTTGTTATTTAAAAGAAAATTCTATTTTTCCTAAATTAGCCTTTAAACGAATTAGAAAAAAATCCCTGAAACGAATTAGCATAAAAAATGCTACACATCTTCGTGACGCTAATCACGCGTTTCATTCGTAAAAATTTTACCCTCATGCGCCTCTCTAAAAAATACAAAAGGTCCGACTGTGTATGCTGTGGGCTCGTCTAGGAACGAAGGAACCTTCGTAACTTTAGATATTAAGTCGTTCTTTAACGCAATCATCAGTCGTACATTAGAATTGGTGTGTGAAAAAGAAATTTGACAAGTCAAAAGTTTTATGTACCTTCATTTTAATACCTTTTAGTTTAATTTTTTTAGTGTGAATTTTTTTTATTAACACCCCCTCGCGTGTGGAATTTCGCAAAATCCGTTATTAGCTGGCCTCTACTCGGCAAATGGAATATTCCTGCCAAATTTCAAGTCTCTACGGCTTATGGTATATACTAGTTGAACCCGCGACTTCGTCTGCGTGAAATGTTATTTGGGTGGCATTTTCATTAATTTATCTGTTCTTAGCTGAGCAATAGGAATATTCCTACCAAATTTCAAGAGTCTAAGCCTTGTGGGCTTTATGGTTCCCGAGATATCGTGATGAGTCAATAGATACCCGGATATCTCTTATATATATGGATATAGACATATTATTATGTGTGTGTGGTTTATTGTAGATTTAGATTTGAAAATGATATTGAATTACTATTAAAATTAGTATTGCTTATTTCGTCATTATGTCTTTGGCAAAATTGAGTTATAAAAACGATGGCAGATTAAGTTATGATATACTACTCAAAACAGATCGTAGAGCGTAGTTCATATCATAATATAACTATAAATGGCTGACCCACGCAACTTCGTGTGTGTACACTAAAATGTAAAAATACATCAACAAAATCACTTGTTTAGTTTTTAAATCCTTGGCAACAGACACGGAGACATGATCAGCTGTACACGTTGATTGAAATATGAGGAAAATTGGATTAAATTGTAAGTCTAAACCATATAAGAATCCACATGAAGAATATGAAATTTTAACAAAATCGGTCCAATCGTTTAAACATAGTTCAGTAACATACACACGCACATAGGAATTATATAAAGATACAAAAGTTGGTGACCTAAAAACGAGTACTAATTGTAAGCAGACAAATTTGCAGAAATAAATTTGTAGTATAGTTAAAGACTTTACCCATAATGTTGATCAATGCTATCATCTTCAACAAATGTAACCAATTTGTTGAGCAATATTGGCCCGGCAAATCCAGCCATGTCCGATATAAGTTTCAGCATTCCGATACCATAGAATTGCAGCGCGAAACAGCTGTGTAAAGCGCGAAACAATGTGACATTCTGTCGTCTAACTGGAGGTAATAATATTCTTGATGTAGGTGTGACCGGTGTTGATGTTTGGGGTTGTGTTTCACTCACCGATCCATATCCTGTAAACAATGTCCTATACATCTCGACCGAGCTTCAAAAAGGACAGAACAATGTATTTGAAAACTTTTTATCGAATGCACATCTCAATATTTCCCTTTCTCGCGGAAAATTCGGGAAACAAAATACCTCAATTATTAGTCATAATAACAAAAAATAGGTAAAGTAAATAAGTAACCTTTTACCCCACTGTCGAGCATAGACATGGTACACAAGTGCACTCTCTAGTCCTTGATTCGCATAGTCCGATGTGACGGCAATCCGACACAACCACAGAGATCAGGTCCGGGATGTGGTTCCAGAGACACATAACAATTGAGAAAATCTTAATAGAAAACTCAATATCGATTTTGTTAATTCGCCCGACCCGGGATTCGAACCCAGGACCTCATATCTGTAACCGAATATGCTAACCACTAGACCAATGAGGTAGTTATTATATAGTATATATTGCATACAAAACTGACAGAACAATGTATTAGAAAACTTTTTACTTAATACATGACTGTGACCATTTTGTACTTAGTCCGACATTTCCCTTTCCCGCGGAAAATTCGGGGAAAAAGGAACCTCAATTATTTATCATCTACATTACATGTATCATCAAAAATAGCTAACCCTTGTTTAAAAAAAATAAAAAATGTTTTATTGGGATAAAAAAATGCAGTACAATTATGTTGCAAGGGCCCCTGTACTAGGTGGAAACCCGTGTTGCTGGGTGCCCCGCTCATCCACCCAGTCGACAATCTCTAGTCAAACGAGATAACATAAACAAAAGAAAAAAGTTTTTTTAATGAGAAATGTTATACATAAGGATGCGCGCGCGCGCGCGCGTGTTTGTGTGTGTGTGTTTGTGTTTGTGTGTGTGTGTGTGTGTTTGTGTGTGTAGGTGTTCGTGAGGGGTGTCAGTGATTGAAGTGTGTGTCTATGAGTGTGGTTTGTGCCAGTGATGGTGAGCGTTACAATTGATAATTTTCCAATAGATACTCTGTTTCATCGTAGTTTTTAGTAAGTAAGAATTCAGATAATACGCGTTTTAATTTCGATCTTATTAAGGGGTATATATTTAATATGTTATTAAGTTTATTATATATGAATGAGGAACTGAAAGCTAAAAGATAATGCAACAAAAGTCGACAAAAATTTTACACATTGACATAATTTATGTAAAGAATGCCATATCCATTTATTTAAATAAGAAAGAAATTGTTTTATTTTAAATGAAGTTGATAGAAAAAATCATAAAATCCCTCTTAAACATAACTCTAAGTATCAAATGTAACAATTACCAAAATCAAACACACAAGCAATAAATATATATTGATGATTTGAAGGAAGTATCCCAAAATAAAAAAATTTAAATATGGGCACAGCCGAATCCAGAATGGTCTATTTTCTTGTGTGAAAAACTCATATTCAAATCAACAAAATCAAAGCTGTGACACCACAAAAGATCATTTGTAATTTGTTCATTTGAATGTTATTTTATAGGTAGAAGTCATGGGTATGTTGTGTGGTTCAAATGTCCCTTGTGTAAAATTAGCTTTTAGAATTGTGTCATTATTCATCCAACATAGCTGTATCACCAGATATTAAGCCATATAAATAAGGTAAGATAGAAAAACACCCATTTAGATAGAACACCAAATAGCTTATGACAATCTTAACTTAGTAATATTACTTTCTATCAGTTGATATCATGAAATATTTATTTATTAATTAAAAATACATCCAGTCCAAAATAAAATTGTGCATACCATCAACAATAACTACTATTCATAATTCTAATGCATCTTGTAGAAGTTTATATTTAAAGGTTAAAATGTCTTCTTGAATTTCCAAACCAATTTGCCACACTAAATATTTGAAGCCAAAAAAATGTTGAAATTCAACTTAAAAATAACATTGTTTATGTATAATATGACATTCAGTCTGATAGAATTATTTGCATAATCTAATTTTATACCTATTTTAAATATTAAACAGGCTCTTGCTGAGCACGCAAAATAAAAACAAAGACATGTCTTATACCATCTAGCCAAATTTCTTAAATATATTACATGGAAAGAACCTTTTAGGGTTTTACGTTAATTTTTAGTAGATGGTGCTGTAAATAGGATTATTAATTTATTATATAAAATTAATAAGGGCCAGCATAAAAAATAGTATGACTTATGAAATTATTAAAAACAATTATGAAGGTTTGTAAATGAGTATTAATGATTTTACCTGGGCCAATAAATGGCTGGTGTGGTACTTCAGTGAACTGTTGGTAATTATCTACATTTCCAATTAAAGCTCTATCCATCCTTGCTCCAACATAGGAACACCTGTATCTCGTTGGAATGTCATATAACTCTTCCAAATCTTGCAATTTTTTTTCAAATCCTACACAACATATATATAATATTTTAATATTAACATATGTTTTTAAAAGTACATAGTATAAACACTGACATTGTTTTGAATAATGTTGGTACAATTGGTCTTGTTTTTTCAGAAACATTATTTAATGATAACATTAAAATATGAAAAAATGTGACGATAAATAAGAGCCTATTACAATCCTCCTGTTAGGCACAGGTTTCCTAACTTTTAAGGAAAGTTTTAAAGCTTAGACCTAACAAGCTGCTCCAATACAGGTAAGCAGGTGCTCCAAACAGATATTCCCCAAAATTGCCCACTGCACATACCTTTCATTTTATAAAGATAAATTTTGTGGTGTATGCCCAGTGTTACAAACCCACAACTCTCAGCACAAGAGTCCATGCATCTTACTACTGGGCCCTCATTGATCTCATTTAAATATAAGTAAGAAATATTTAACAGTGTCATATAGATAACTGAAGACAGATCTAGATATCAAGGTTAAATATATACAGCAAATTTATTATACATAAAAATAAATAGTGTGATTTACACAACAATACCTTACAAATAGATGATCACTCAAATTTAATTTTACCTTTTTGTAATAGTTGGTCAACCCATGAAAAAGTAAGTTTAGACCAATACCCTGCTCCTTGCATAGCAGTCCCCAGAATTCCTTCATCACCTTGAGGAAGAAGTGGAGTGTATTCATTCTAAAAACACACAGACCCTTAAAGTACTATAATACATATTATATCTTGATATGTCAAGAAGATCTACTTACATGAGAATGTTGAGAACCAACTAAACATGGTGAGTAAAATGTTGGTCTAGAATCACTTGTGGGTAATAAGGTAAGAAAATATACTAAATGACAGCATAGCATAGCTATGCTAAATGAGTTTTGGGCACCAGTTATAATATTACTACGAAGTTCTACAATATTAACCATCACTATTAGTGTCCAAAGAAAAATTTGAGTTGCAGGACCTCGACAACTATGTCCCAAACGATGTTTTAATGCAAGAACATAGCCAAAGTGAACAATCCAAGATATACACGCTGACCCAGCAGCAAAGTAGTCAATAGGGAACAATTTAAGATCATCGCTACTTATAATGATATACAAATGTACAATTGGAATAGAAAAAAGGGCTAAAGCTACAAAACTACGAATCGTTATTGATCGCTCTTGAGTTTTTTCTCGTACTACCCAATTTTTTCTGACTCCTACATAATATGCTGAAGTTATGGCGAAAATATAGTAAAGTGGTATCTGCAAGAACAACTGTTGAAAACACATTCCAAAATCCTTTGTTGTTTCATTCCACGGGTTAAGTCCCTGCGGACCGCATACGTACTCCCATTTCCAAGTCATATTTACAAGGAAATTCATAATTGTTACCGAAATCTTCACCACTACAAGTTAAAATGTCCATAGAAACATGTTAAGCACTTATAACACTGGTCAAATAATGTTTATATGCAATGTTCAAATAATAATGATATAAATAGCTCCTACATTAACACAAGTCAATACTAAAAGAATGCTTTAAATGTAAAAAAATCCCCTACGGTAGTTTAATAAGTTAAAACAAACAAAGGCGAAAGAAACATTTGATTCATATATTTGCCAAATGTAGTATATTATGACATTGACATTGACAAAGACATACAAAAGCTTTTTTTTATTTACCCTTTCAATTAATAGGCAACAACTTATGATATAGACAAAGATGGACAATTGTTACTTTATATTCACATTTCAAGACGGTATAGTTAATATGGATCAAAGGTGCCATTTTAAATGAAGATAGTATTAGACAAAACTATCCCTAAAAGTAACATGTATTATGTATGAAAGCAATGAGCGCAGGAATTGAACAACCTATATTTTGCAAACAGTACTATTTTTTTCTCAAAACTCTGCTTTATTAATGAATAAACCTAATCTTAAATGGTCAATCAATCATAATGAGAGCAATTTTTTTTAAAGTTATTTTAATATCAGGTATATTTATGTTAGGTACGATTTAAAAAGGATTACAATTAAATGCGATGCTATAGCTGTTGTTATCTGTAGCAACATTGATTATCTATTAATAGGTGTGACTATAGACAACGCAACAATGAAATATAATTTTAATTGTATGGTGTAATATAAAAAAACTTTATAAGCGTTTAACCAGTATATAGGTATTATCTATGGCCGTTTTTAATTGTCAAATGTAAATATAAATATGTGTTATTACGAACAATAACAATTTGTGAGACAAGGAATAGGTAAAATTATACTTTATCGTTCTCAATCTATCAATGCCAAAAGTAATCCGAGGTTTTGTATTCGTGAAATAAAAGACCTTAAATTTTGACAAAAATGGTAGATTCAGGCGACTCGATTGATCATGGTAAGGATGAAATAGATCCTATTTATGATATAATTGATTATCTAGTAAGATGTGCAAACATATCTTTTAAAAACTCTTATCCTAATAAGGTCGAAATACGAACGAGCGAAAAAGTTCAAGCCGCCTATGAACTATATACTCAATCGCCGACACAGTTTTTACTACAGTTTGGAAAGTATATGTTGCCGAATCACATAAAATACTTTGAATGTACTGAAAGTATCGCAGACAGACATTTGAAAGATTGTATTATACAATTAAAAACATATCATTCAAATGAATGTACAAATAAAAGAATAAGAAACAGGCGATATAAGGCTATGCAGAAATTGCAAGACAGTACAGATTACTTCAGCGAAAAGCAAATGATGTATCGCAATCCGTTATTGTACGAACAACTCGTCGGTCAATATCTATCTGATGAAGAGGTAAGGGAAAGAGACTGTGTTGATAATGAAGGTTTAACGTTTCTTAACATGATATTAGACACTGTTGACAGAAATGAAATGAGGGAAATGAAAAATAAACAATTGTTATTAGAAGACACAGAGTCCTCTGTTGAAGCACCGTCAGAGTCTCAGAAAGGTAATTTAAGTCAAAGCAAAAGAAATCTTTGGGGTGAGTTCGATATAGATAGCACATGTAGCAAAGGAAAGCATTGGGGTGATTTTGAAATACCAGATTCAAAGCCCAACTATATGCCAGAACCGCAAAAACAAGCAATAATAGATGCAAATGAAAAGAATTTGTTAAGAGAAGGATTCTTACAAGAAATGTATAGTAGTTTTATTGAAGGCAGAGATATCAATTTTGACTACAACACTGTAGATAATAATGAAGAGTATGACGATTTAGCGCAGATATCTCAAGATGCAGAAGACAAGTACTTTGACTCTGAAGATAATGATGCAGAAACATTAGAAGAACATATGCAACATGTACAATATGGTACAAAGGTGACTAGTGATAGTTGTGTTGATACTTTAGATGAGTTTATGCAAAATATATCAAATAAACTTGAACAAACCTAATTATTGTTTTGTTTCATGGTCCTTGTTTCTTCTCTTAGAAGTAATTGATCCTATTTAAATGAAAAAAAAAAAAATATTGTCAGACCTTCCCTTAGTATAAAATTAGTGTTCTGTTCTACATATTTCTAAATCAACATTCTTATAATACAAATGAAAAAGAAGTATAACAACTTTCCTTGCAACC
The DNA here is from genome assembly GCA_015832385.1 of Elymnias hypermnestra. Taxonomy (NCBI): domain Eukaryota; kingdom Metazoa; phylum Arthropoda; class Insecta; order Lepidoptera; family Nymphalidae; genus Elymnias; species Elymnias hypermnestra. Next base: position 863,686 of record JACTOM010000903.1, on the reverse strand, counting down.
AATTCTTAGTTACATATTCTGTAATATTATTAATTATTGTACCATTTTGGTTTATAAAAAAAGAACTGTGAGGACTTGGAAATGTGAGGACTGTGAGGAAATATATTGTAATTTGCAAAGTAATATGTGTTTACCAAAGTTTTATAAATGTTAATAATATTTCCAATGTATAATAATATTATAAACTTATTTTATAGATAATGCTAAATGTGCTATATACATAATTTAGATTAGAAATGTAACTGAGAATTATTTGTTTTGAAATTACATAGTACCTATGCTATAAAAACAAAGAGAAAATAAACAATTATTGACGAATAATAATAATATATAGTAGGATGTAGATAAACTGCCTCATTGGCCTAGTGGTTGCCATGTTCGAATAAAGACACGAGGTCCTGGGTTCTGATAATCCTCTCTCCTATGAGTGAGGTGCCATGTGCCATATATATTTCGACTATATACTTAAGTGTATGTGAATGAATTCCTTGAGGACTGGAGGACTCCATTTTGAGGTAAAATTTTATGTGTTCAGGTTCAAAAATGATTTGACAATTGATCTATATTTCGAGAGACTCGGGTAATACTACCAAACACAGCTTGTTCTATAAAAAATGTAATATGTCAGTAGCATTAACGTCCCACTGCTTGGCTCAGGTCTCCTCACTTAACGAGAGAGGGTTATTAGAGCATAGACCCACCATGCTGCTCCACTGCAGGTTGGCAGGCCTAGTACACAAGTATACTCTCTATTCCTTCACTCTCATAGTGGGATATGGCGGGAATCCAACTCGACCGACTCAGGCGCTTTTTCAATAACTCGTAATTTTTTTATTGCTAACAGATTAACGCTTGGCTATAATCACACCTGATGGTAAGTGATGATACAGTCTATGATGAAACCGCGCTAATCTGGTAAGAGGCAATTTACCTCTTATGGTTTATACACAGTATCGTACCGGAACATAGATATCTCGCTTGGCGTCACATTTTTGCTTTTAGAATGGTAACTAGCTACGCCCGAAGCCTCCCACCAGTGAAAAATTTACGCGAAGTGTTACTTCCTTAACCTTAAAGTTTTAACCTTCTATATTTGCTATATAGCTCTTTATATTAATAACAGTACCGTGGCCAATATAGGTGCATTAGAAAAAACAACATGAAAGAGGAAGGTTTCTTCCCATTCTTATTATAGAAAATACAAAAGTCAAGTTAGTATTAACTAGCCCTATTAGGCCCACACTGACATTAAATCGGAAAGTAAAAAAACTAATGCATTCTAGTCTAAGCCTTTAAAGATCGCAAGAATGACGATCGAATTTATGTCATTGTGTCAGTGAAATTAGCGGAAATTGCGTCATGGAAATATTAAGCGTTTTTATACTTATAAATTTATAAAATTGTTAATAAAAAAAATGGTTCTTACTAGTATAGTAAGAATTTAAAAACTTTACTTTACCCAACTATTTATTAATTAAATTTAACTCTAATTTCCGAAACGGCTGGACCAATTTTATCGGGACTTACTCTGGCATATAGCTGATATAAGGAGTAACTTCTACTTTAATTTTAGATAAAAATAAAAATCAATGTAACAGTAACAGTATCAGTAAATCTTAGCAGATAAAGTTGAACAGCTATGATGGCCTAGTGGCGAGAAAGCACAGAAGACACCGTTAAATTTCTATTTACAGAAATGGAACTGACTTGCTTAATTGCTTTCTTTTAAATATATCATTGTGCTTTTTGTTAAAAGAAAACATCTCAGTGGGGCAGAGGGTGGGTCTATGCTCTAAAAGCCTATCTCCTATGAGTGAGCATGCATGTGCTTAACAGCAGAACTTTAATAGGCTGCTGAAACACATCGCTGTTTATTCGAAGAATTGTAAATCAAAAAAGCAAGAAAGACATTTTGTGTTCTCACAGCTTCATTGACCCGGTCTGTATATGAGTTTTTAACACAAGAAAATTTAGACCCTATTCTGTGTTATGCTGCGGACTTTACTTTTAACAAAACCATTAATATCATTATTATTGTCTTGAAATAAGCGCAGTTCTTTAATTTTGTTTAAAATTAAAAGGACTACGCTTTGCCTTGCCATTTGTATAAATTAAATATAAATGTTTTAGTTTACCAGTGTCGTTGTTTTATGTTAATGTAGTTACCATCTTGTTATTGTATCTGTGAACTTTGTAGTTAGTCTGTGATTTGACAGCCTGTAGTAGAGACAGTCCCGCCTAGTCTCATGTTTCGGCGGGGGGATGGGGAGGGGACTGACGCTAACGATGGCGTGCGATACGAGTAACAATAATCATTCAATTGTCAGTGTCAACTACCGCTTGACATGGCCGACTGGAAGTAGATTGTCCGTGTCAACTACTGGTTGCCATGACTGTATATGGCTTATGCTGGGCTTTCTCGCCATACTATATTACTGTCCCAACTCGAGTAATCGGTAATATTTGCATACCTTTTAACTCATAATGTGTATTATCTATTTCGCTTCTCAGTAACTGCCGTAACACTATATGCCTAAAGATAACACCAGACATTAGAAAAATCAAAAATAAATCAGTTACAAAATGACCGTTAGTAACGGTGCCTGTGTCGCGTCGAAGTTCGTAAATTTTTTTATTAGTATTTTATAAAATGTAAGCATTTATAAGTGGTTATTTGTGTTTTTGATTATATAGGTGATGTAAATAACAATAAAAACCCTTGAAGTAAAATTTTAATTTTTCAGATATTACAAGACGGTCTTTTTTCACTATCTCATAGTTTAGCGCAACGTGATGCTACACCAGAGTCTAAAATTAATAAATGGAAGATAAAATTATATAGTTAAAGTATTAGCAAACATAAAAATGATAACATTTGGTAGTCTTTCATGAACATTGAAGGCCCTAGAGCCATTATTGTGTCATTCGACCCGCGGGGCAATCGACACGAAAACTTCTGTGCAGAGGCGGGGCAAACTACTGTTTACCCGTTAAAAAGTGCGGACAAATTACTTTTTTAAAAAACGCGGCCAGACACTCAAACGGATAATATGTGTTAACGATTAATTGAAATACATGGAAGACCGACAATTTCTTATCCGAATACAAGGGCATTACACATCTATAATAAATGGAATAGCATTTGCCATGCAAAAAAAACTTACCTATAAAATTCGATGAAACTTCTCGATGTATATTTCGTTGTTGTTTAAAAATAAATGAATATATTAACAACTAATTTTATAAGGTATATAGCAGCCTATATTTCAATATTTAATATAAATAAAAAATTTATCAAGAAAAGAACCGCCTTCAAAACCAACTTACAAATATATTAATATTCTCTAAAAAGTAAGAAATTATTGCGTATTCTTTTATAGTGTTCTTCGTATTCTTATATTCGGAGTCAGCGTCAGCTAAGGCAGATGTTCCCGCGTGTCTAATTTGTCTCAATATGTGTATACCTAAAAACGTGTTACAATGCAGCAACAAACGTAAGCTCATTGCTATTTGATTACAGACACTTATATTTTTTGCCATAAACCGCACCCTTACCGTAAGCCATTGCGGATCCATTGATCTTCATATTTAACTACGACTAGCACTTGACCTATAAAAGATTCTGCCGAGTATCGTTCATTTGCTCCTAAGAATTGAAGAGTTCCGTCACTTTTTCATGGATTCCAGTATCAGAACCTAACCAAACTATCACAAAACAACCCTTGAGGTATATCCTTTCCAATAAAATAAGAATCATCGAAATCGGTTTGCGTGATCTTGAGTTATTCATCCATTTATCGCGCACATGCTTAATCCAAATTTAGGACTCATCCGGTTTGTCATGGATGTCATTATCAGAACTGGATTTAAAAAAAATGGGACCCTATGACGAGCACCACCTTTCATTTTAAAAAAATCATCAAAATCGGTCCACCCAGTCGGGAGATATGAGGTAACAAACATACAATACAGACGAATTGATAAGCTCCTCCTTTTTTTGAAGTCGGTTAAAAGTACATTCTATTCATCGATTTAACTTCAAATATTTTTTTAGGCTTGTAGTAGATGCGACTTGACATTAATTAATTATTTAATTATCGTGATTTCGAAAAATTATACAACTTTATGAAAGCTCACGTAAAGGGTTTAAATGTTTCATTCAATATGACAGGTTCCAGAAGTTCGCTCTAATAATTGTAATAAGGAGGATTTTATATTACCTGTATTCTATAAGGATGTCTTGTTTGGTATAGAACATTGCTGATTACATAATAATAACATTTTGTAGTCCCAGCATACATAACTAATGTAACGAACAACATAAAAGGATCAGAAGCCGTTAGTTATGATTAGACATTAAACAATTTGGCTCTTATGCAAGTTTTCCAAATAGAAAGTTTTATTAGGGCTACGTGTTAGTGGCGTTGGTAGCTTTGAATCTATGATGTTTGTGTAATGAAATGTATTCAATAAAAATAAACCATTTGTGTGATATCCTAGATAGGGTATAGAGTATCTTCAAATATTAATTAATTCATAATAAACATTATAAATAGAATTATCTGCATGCCATCGTTATACGCGGGGAGCAGTGGAACGTACTGCCCCCCGCACCGAAGTTGAGGTTGGGGGTATTTTCTGAATTACAGACTAACCTAATCTAAACATAGACTAACCACAAAATTCACAGATATGTAACAATTTAAATAGTTCTTGAGTCGTGTAAGTCTATTACAAATAGGAAGAATGAGGGTCAAAATTGTAAAGCAACTATCCGTTTTTCCTGGACTTATAGTACATACAACATGTCTTTAAAAAACAATTTTTTGATATTTTAACCAGGGCCGGATTAAGGAGGTTACGAGACAGGGTCTTGGTTCAAGTTTGGAGGCGATTCGTCCTCGCCCCGAACAATGCACGGTTCGCTTACCTTTGGTGCAAGTACTGACTGGACACGGATCTTTCGGCAAGTACTTGCATCAGATAGCACGACGTGAAGAGTCTCCTATCTGCCATCAGTGGAGTGCACCTGTAGATACGGCGGCCCAAACTGTGGCAGAATATTCGGCTTGGGGACCACAGCGACATCCTCTGATGTCTCACTGCGAAGTATAGTAGGTGCCATGCTTGAGTCTCACTAGATAGGATGGAATGCATTTGGCTCTTTCTACGAAGCCGTCATTTCTCTAAAGGAGGCAATGGAGCGAGAACGGGAACCTGCAGCAGATGCGGCTCCCCTTCGGAGGAGGAGTCTAGGCGGCAGGAGGCATCTTTATAAACGCCTCTTGTCTCCTCCTTGAACATCTTCAGTCGGTTTCACTTGGGAGTGTCAGGGTGAATGCGCAAGGGAGCCTCTGACACTCCCAATTCAGGGTGAGGAGGGTGTCCGTGGGTTTTAGTGGGTATTCTGGCCTTATCGGGGAGTCCCGCACTCCTTGCCTCGTGGTAGGGCTGTGCAAATGCATAGAAAAAAATAGGGCCGGATTATGGAGGGGCTTTCGGGGCCATAGCCCCGGGGCCGGACTCAGGGAAGGTCCACAGCTCCAAAAACTCTACAATAATAATAATAATGCTTTTATTTCCACTTCTATAAAATTCATCTTAACTTAGAAAGTTACATATTTATTTAGTTTTCCATTTGTCAACTTATGTCATATATGTTACATTATATTGTATATGTCAGTGTCATTAAATCTAAGTCTATTCCCATTGTGTCTTCATTTATGAAATATAATGTCACAAAGGGTTATAGCAATTACTAAATCTCAAGAGAGAGAATATAATCTTTAAGTTAATAATTTGATTACAATGAAATTCTAATGAGGAATTATGTTCTCCGAATTATACAAGCTTTGTCTGCCTTTTCCTGGTATATTTACATATGTTTGTTAAAAGATAATCGATTACTCAGTCTCAATACATTGATTATTTAAAATATCGACTAAAAAGGTAGTTTTATTTCGAAAATAGTTCGTGGCCAAAGAGGGCCTTCACTTCCACTTCCAGACATCGAAATCTTGCCCTGATAATAACTTTTATTCCGTGATATAAAACACATCGCCGCATAAAGTTTTAATAAACCAAGATGAAAGAAAACTCTCCTAAATTTGCCTTTTAGGTATTAAAGCTTAGTAGCAGTATTACTCTTATGTTATTTCTTTTGTCGACTTAAAATAGTTACACATACGTTGTACTTTCTAATAGACTAGCCTGTTCCCCGCGGTGTTATGTCGGGAACATTTTTTTTTCTAAAATAAAAATTGTCTAATTTATATGGTTAGCTATTTGCCAGTGAAAGTTCCTTCAAAATTGGTCCAGCCAAGACAGGTGAGCGGCAAGACAAACAGACGCAGTAATAAAAAAAAAAATTTATGATATAAATACTGTGTAGTATGTACTTTCATATGTATTTAGTAAAAAGTTGTTAATTTGAAATTTTTAACATATTCATTATATTTTGAAAGACGAACACATACTTTTTTTCTGACAGGTTAGGGCTTGACTGTGATCACACCTGATGGTTAGTGGATGTACCTCTTAAGGGTTCTACCGAGCATATTACCGGAATACAAATCTCTTTGCTTGGATGTATATCCGTGCACCGGTCAAGACTTAAACAAATTAGAAAACGCAATTTTCTAGATTTGCCTTAACAGGGATCGTACCCGGGACTTCTACTAGCAAAGCAATTACTCGCACCATTGTACCAACGAGGCCATCAAAATTGACAAGAGGCCAATAAAACATTTTCTGCGATTTATATTTTGGAAACAAACATTATGCTTAAATAACAGAATAGGATGCAATGTACAACTATCAGTAAAGTGTCCACTAATATGTCTCTAAACTAATATTATAAAGAGGATACATTTGTGTTTTTGTATGTATGTATGTTTGTAACGTTTTCACACAAAAACTATTGGACCGATTTAAAAAATTTCACCATTAGAACGCTACATTTTCACTGAGCCACATAGTATTAGTAGCTATTCCTTTTTGTTATTTAATAGTAAATATAAACATGAATATTTTTTCGAATAGGGACTTACCATCATAAAATATTTCAACAGAAATATGTTTGTTAAAAAAAAATCAAATTATATAATAAAAATATTCAAGTAGGCTTAAAAGACACTTTTGAATCGCCATTAGCCCGTCTGTTGGTACCACCGGTTCGAAAACTTGATTCTGTTGAGAAGAAACCGGCAAGAAACTCAGCGGTTACACCTTTAAATACAATTTTTATAGGTTACAATGTTTGGCTTTCATGTGCAACTGGAATCAAGTCCAAATATCTTTATAACTTAAATAATCTTCAATATTATAATATGCCTTTTGTAATAGGCTGTTTTTAACATATTTCTTAAAACTCTGTGGAGGCAAACCCAGAACTAATTCTGTTATCTTATTAAAAATGTGTATGCTCAAGTCGACAAATGATTTTTAAACTTTCTTCACTCGAAAATATTGCATTGCAACTTTGTTTTTATATCTTGAATAAAAAAAAATGTTTCACTTTTTTTGGTGTACAAAGTGAAAATTATTACGGATATATAAAATGTTATTCAAAATATATTGAGACGATACTGTAAGAATTGATATTTCTTTGAAATTTTAATTTTAAGGAAACGCGAGATCCCAATTGATATATGGCGCCTATTGCTCTTTTTTTGTAATATAAAGACAGTTTCAATGTCCGCTGCCTTACCTCATAACAGTATGCCGTAAGACATCATCATCTCTCATCATCATCTCAACTGATGGACGTCCACTGCTGAACATAGGTCTCCTCCAAGGATTTCCACAATACACGGTCTTGTGCGGTTTGTAACCATCGGCGACCTTTTCAGGTCATCTGTCCATCTGGTGGGGGGTCTACCAACGCTGCGCTTACCGGTACGTGGTCGCCACTCCAGTACCTTGGGACCCCAACGTCCATCGGTTCGCCTAGCTATGTGCCCTGCCCATCGCCACTTCAGCTCGGCGACTCTACGAGCTACGTCGGTAACTCTTGTTCTTCTGCGAATCTCTTCTTTCGGAATTGATCCCGAAAAGATACTCCGAGCATAGCTCGTTCCATCGCCCGCTGTGTGATCCTAAGCTTCCTAATAAGGCGCAATGCTATGAAAATAACCGAAATACACCAGTTTAGCAGTTTCAACATTGTGCATTGCTATATTTTCTAACAGCAAATGCATCTGCCCTATGTTTGCCTGCCAGAGCCTTAATATAGGCACCCCACTGAAGCCCAGAGTCTAAGGTTATTCCTAAGAAGACTAGTCTTAACTTTCTTTAGTGAACTATTATCAATTTGGATATTTTTATAGACATTTGGCAAAGAGAACTCAACACACTTAGACTTTGCCTAGTTTAATATTATTATTGACTGAGAACCGACACAAATTCTAAACGACTGATTATGTTATTAAAAAACGACTTAAAATCTACAATTACGAAGGTTCCTTCGCGCCCTTTCCCGAGACGAACCCATAACAATCTCAGTCGGGTATTTTGTAATTTGAAAAAGAAAATTAGTTTGTTATATTGAAATGTAAATTAGAGCAATTCGTTTACTTTCACTTGTTTCTAAAGTCTAAATAATCTTTCAAGTTATAGTAATATTTTTCAATGAATTTTCAATTAAAAAAATAAAAAAATTTCTGTACAAAGTGCACATGTCAGAAGTGAAACTTCTTCGGCAAACGAATTTTTAAGCCTTGTCTATATTTATACAAATGTATAACTTTAGATTTCTGAGGCATAGAATGAGGCAAAAAGGAAATATGTCAGGAATTTCATGAATTTTATTGTCATTAAAGGTGTCGACAATATACATAATATATATATAAAGAATATGAATAAAGAACTTCATAGAAATATAAGCCTCACGACTAGAAATACAAATCCGTCTTTAAAACGTTTAAGTTCAAACAATATAACTCTATGGCATTCGAGAACCCATTATGGCAAGAAAAATATTACGTTTGAAAGTGCTCAAATATATAATAAACTATCCATTGCTATTAAGGAAACCAAAAGTATAATAGATTTCAAAAAAACTTAAAATTTTACCCATTAAATAAATAGCTTTTACTAAAAACTCAACTAATTATTATTTGTCACACACTAGTGACCTTGTATTTGTTTATTTTGTTTTACTGTATATTAATAACTTGTGTAATTTACTATTTGTTGACCTCAAAAGATTTATTGTTTTTTTTAAAGTAGTAATTAGATTGCTTACAGAAATTTATCAGCGAAAGTGTAGAAATTTTTATTATGTATTAGCCTGTCAGTGAATATTATATTATTGATAGAAAAATCGTATTATAAGTTGCAAGATTACTTAGATGATAGAAAAGCCTCTAATTTTAATTAAAATATAGTAAACTAATATGATATTGTAATGATCATGGTAACAAAAAAAATATCCGACTGAGTTTGTTGTGGGTTCTTCTCGGATCAGGGCGCGAAGAAACCCTCGTAACTTTAGATTTTAAGCCGTTCTTGAGTACCATCATCAGACGTATATTAGAATCAGAGTGTCAAAAAAAATATATAATTTGACGATTCAAAAGTGCTGCAATATGCCTATTTGAATAAAGATATTTTTGATTTTGATTTTCATTTTATTATATATAATATAAGTTTCCATGTAAGTGAATATATATTCTTTATGGAAATAAATGTTTTAAACCCTAAATGATTTATTGAAATCTCAAATGACGAATTTTAAATTAGAATGCCACGTGTTATTTGTATATATTAAAACTACCTAAGCTTCAAACGAATTAGCATATAAAACGCTGCACATCTCCGTGATTCTATTCAAGCGTTTCATCCGTAAAAATTATACCCTAAAGAAGTTTCATTTGAAATGATTTATTTTTATAGAATTTCTCGTTGAGGTAATCGTTCACAGGGCTTTTCCTATATGTTTTTTTTAGTTTTATAAGTTCGCTATAGAGAGTTTCCACTGCATTTGGTTACCCGGTGTGTCCGAGGTCTACGTGCCTTGCTTTGTGCTTTATGGCCGACAGACGTGCAACAGACACCGTGCGGCAAACGCGACTCGTTTCGACTTCACTCCTAGTGTATTCCACGTGCATTGACTGTGATTTATAAACTTTATCAGTGCCCCATGAAACATCGTATGTCTATAACAAAATGATTGTGGTAAGTTTAAAATTATGTAAAATAAAACACAATAGGGTTATTCAAATCAAATGAAATCAAATTTATTTATTTGCTAAATACAGGTAGTGTAAATAAATTAGAATAGTGTCACTGTATCTGCCATTCAATAGCATGCAAATGTTAATATACGACTATCTCACATTTCTTTTTTGATGTCTTCTTCAATTGCTTTTGAGAAATAAATGTCTCTTTAGTATTAATGTCAATGTGATGTCAATATTATTCTAAGATATGTGTTATAATGTCAAGATATGTTATAATTAAATCCTTATTATTGCAATACGTCCCTTATATCAATTAGGATCTCGTTATCTAAAAGATAAATTAAAAGAAACATCAATCCTAACAGCACCATCGCAATATATACACACCTAAGCTGTATATAATTAAAAAAATATGATATTATTTTAAAATCTACTTACTACATTTCCTTTGTTATTTAAAGTTTCGTTTGTTTTAATTAAAATGAGATCACACTAAGAACACATTTTGCGATAAAGCCTATTTGTAAATAAATGGTACATTTTCGAACTTTTTATGTAACCGGGAAAAGTGAAAATTAATATAAAAATTTGAAATCAAAACGTACCTTTAAATTAGACCAAATTACATTAAAATGTGCTAAATAATTTCGTTGACAATTGGTGACAGAAATCTAGTACTTATACTTACTTGATTACTAAAATTATATATGCGAAAATAACTGTCTGTTTGTCGTACCACTATCGTACTATCAAACTAAAATTTCTGAACCGATTTAAATGAATTTTGGTTAACAGATAATCTAGAGCTTAAAAAGGGCATAGGCTACTTCTTAATGTGACAAAAAGGGGATTTTTTTTAATATAATAAAATATCAAGCTGTCCTCTAACACGGGTCGACCGTGTACTTCGAAATATCGCATAATTACATCTTCAAGTTTTAGTTTTAACAATTTCTATCTTATGCCTAGTATATTCTAAATATATAATCACTATATATCGTCTTATGCTAAATTACTTAGTTCTATTTCTACTACTCACACCGGCATATTAAGCGGAACACAAAAAAGTCCATAATTTAATAAATAAGGTTTTATTTAAAAATCTACTTACTGCACTTCTCTTATTATTTAAAGTTTCATTTGTTTTAATTAAAATGAGATTACATTATGAACACATTTTGCGAGTAAAGGCTATTTGTGAAAAAATGGTACATTTTTGAACTTTTTATGTTTTTTTTTATTGTTTACAGATTAGCGCTTGACTGTAATCTCTCTGATGATAAGTGATGATACAGTCTAAGATGGAAGCGCGCTAATCTGTTAAGAGGCGATATACCCCTTACGGTTTCTACACAGCATCGTACCGGAACACAAATCTCTTTGTTTGGCGGTACGTTTTTGCTGGTAGGGTGGTAACTAGCCTCGGCCGAAGCCTCCCACCAGTCCAGACTTAGACAAATTAGAAAATACAATTTCCTAAATTCGTCCTACCGGGGATCGAAGCCGGGACCTCCGCTAGCAAAGCGAATACTCGCACCACTGCGCCAGCTAGGCCGTCAAAATGTAACCGGGAACAATGGAAATTAATATTAAAATGAAATAAAATAGTGATTAATATCGCGTATTTCCTCCACTTGCTCTTATTAAAGTTTCTACATCTGTAGGCATATTCATCACTCTATAGGTTTGCCGGAAAAGATCCGCGATTTAAAAAAAGAAGTAACAAAACAAAAAAGGTATTTCAATGAAATTTGAAATCAAACTCAAAAAGAAGAAATGCTCGAAGCTCGCTCCAGATAAGGTGTATTTGAATAAAATTAAAACAATTGCATAAAATGTGCAATTGCAATGTACGGTACGGGTACGGTAGTGAAGAGGGAAGAGAAAAATGATGTACATTTTAAGAAATATGTCGAAAATATACATTTATAAAAGACATATTATAATGTTGAAGATTATTTAAACGACAAAAATGTTTGGACTTGATTCCTGATGCACACTGAAGCAAAACAATGCAATTTGTAACTCACAAAACTATCTTTAAAAAAGTAACCGCTGAGTTTCTTGCCGGTTTAATTTCAGCCGATTCAACTTTTCGAACCGATGGTAGATTTGTTACCAACGAATAGGCTACTGACGATTCAAAAGTTCTTTGTAAACCTACTTGAATATAGAATATTTTGATTATGGTTTATAAGTAGCACAAGTTCACATTCTTACTGTTAAAAAATATTAAATTGGTAATCAATTTAATTAAGAATAAGAGAAATTTAATACAGAAACGTAGTACTAAATATATATAAACTTAAAAATCAAATAGATAACATTTAAAGAAATAATTTGGAAAATAAGGGAAGAGAAAATTTTTTATTGCTAACAAATATAAATAAATAAATGGAGCAGAAAACAACATACTTTAATAAATATTAAAATACACGAATATAAATAATGTATTCGTATATGATATATCTATATATATTTATATCAGTTTAAGCTATAAATATACAAAATTGAATTAAAAAAAAATAGTTGACTTTTAAACTATATTTGACGATTCAAAAGTCCTACAAAAGCTTGCTTTATTAAAGAATTTTAATTAGAAAAAAAAAAGTTTGTCGTTAAAATTTACGTTTCTATTGATTAAATACAGGCAAAATATCTCTGCTCATAGTATTCTAGAAAGAAATGTTTCAAGAATAATTAATAGTTCTAAACTAAAAAAAGCAAAGAAGAGTTGATTTCTTTCGAGTATAATAATATTTTATAACAATATAGTTAGTGATGTTTGTCTTATAAACTCCTTTTTTGTTTCATAATTTCTAATCTAAGTAACTTGTTCTCATTATTTAAAATAAAACTACAAAATGAAATTGAACCCCTTAAGTACTTTTATCACCTTAACTTTAAGTAAATGATTTCAAAAATCTCCGTATTATAACTGACTTAAAAATAATCAGTTTATTAGTTTAGATTTGTATACAATAATAATAGTTAATAAATGATAAATTAAAAAATAAATCCATTGAGATATTTTTGAAATGGTGAATCAATGCATTAATAATGTTTATTATTAGTAGCTTTCAATACAAAAGACATAAACGCGTTTTTAAAGCTCTTTATCCGAAGAGTAAAGCATATAGCAAAGTAAATTTATATTTATGTTTGAGGTTTTAATATGAGTAAGAAGGCCTGTGCCCAGCAGTAGGAAGTTAGTGGTTTAGGTTTAAAGATCTTTATTCTCAAAAGAAAAAACATTCACTTCATGAAAAATTAACAAATAAATAATAGTAGTTTAAAAAAAACATGCTTTTATAGTAAACCGTAGAAGTAAATACTAGAAAATACCTTTTAATAATAAGTAATAAACAGAATCATTTAATTCAAAGTGAAAAGCGTGGGGTGCATTTCACAACATTCCCATAACTCTCCTTTCTTAGACAGTTGACATTATTTTTTAGTACGATTTAGTATTTTTCCACACATCTTGTTAATTAGACTTCTGGTCTTGTTTATATAATTAAAAAGACTCTTTCGATAAAGTCTGCCAACTAGCTCTGTCCCTTTCACTCCCGACTATAGAGTATCTATCAAAAGATGAATGAATCCTGGCGGCCCTAACAAAGATAATGGAAATTTTTTAACAAATTATGGCATTGTCATTGGCACTTAATACGTATGCAAAGTTTCCAATTAATTAGACTTCTAGAGATAGCTAAAATTCGCGCTCAAAGATTCCGTTACATAATTATATAGCACAAGCTAAATAAAAGCGTTTTAAAAAAGCATAAGAAAACTAATATTACATACTTAAAAGGTACGATACATATGATAAAAGCTTAAAATATCTATCGTATATTCATAAAACAGCGAAAACTCAATAAAGGTTATACAATTTTTTCGTAAATATCTAAAAATTACAAAAGATTTTTCACAAATTATATAGTCGGGTAAACTAAACAATAATGTTCCTTCAAATTGTATAGTTTTTTTTGTTCTAGACCTATATAACTATAGTTTGTTTACTTCATGAGTTTAAATGCGATTATGTTATAATATTATAATGTGAGTACCTTCATTTAAGAACTAAAAACATGTTTTAAATATATATTAGTGGTTCAGGGATAGCACATTGTTTTTTTTAGGGCTGCTACTTACCTTGCCTGTAAAATGTTATATTTTGGATTTTTTTATTCCTGGCTGGACGTCAAACCCCATAAAGATGTCTGTGGTTATGATAAAAGAAATCAATTACTTGGATTTTCGTCCAATGCTACAGTTAATTAGTGTATACCATGTTGGATTAACGGCCTCACTGGCGCAGTGGTGCGAGTACTCGCTTCGCTAGCACATGTCACGGGTTCGATCCCTGGAAAAACGAATTTAGGACAATGCAGTTTCTGACTTGTCTGAGGCTTTGATCGTGGCTAGTTACAGCCCTATCAGCAAAGAATTACCGCTATGCAAGATATTTGTGTTCCGACACGATATTGTGTAGGAACCGTAAGAGGAAAATTGCCTCTTAGCCGATTAGCGTGCTTCTGTCTAAGGCTGTATCATCACTTACAATTAAGTGATATTATAGTCAAGCACTAACCTGTCAGCAATAAAAAACGCATTTTGATTGAGCATAATGTACGGTCAGCTGATGCGAGCCTTGGGCGCCACCATATTAGCCTTGACTACTCTGTCCGAGTAAACTGCCTCATTGGCATAGTGGTTAGCATGTTCGGCCACAGCCACGAGGTCCTGGGTCAGAGTCCCGGATTGGAGTAATTAAAATAAATCGATAATGAGTGTTCTAATAATATTAAAATTATTAAAGAAACACTATCTCTTAGACTACGATCTTAGAGTTCGACAATTTATATGTATGTACACATTTTGTAAATCTATGTACGTATGTTATAATATTACATATATTAGTTTATTTATATATTTATTGTTATATATGTATTAGAATTTAGAAATTAGTATGTCTGGTTATTTTATTGCCTACCTCAGCTTTTTTTAAACGAAGGTTGTCTGGAAGAAATTGCTATTTAGCTATAAGACCGCCTATTGTACTTTTTTTCTCTTATATTTAAGTATATTTCATTGTCAATAAAGTGTATAAATAAAAAAATAAGATTTTCTCAGTATATGCCCGAAATTGGAAAGTTGGAGGTGTGTTNCTTTTTTTTTCTTTTTTCAAAATAACAAGGCTTGTGTAGGTTGCCAGTATCACTTATATATTATTGATTAAAAAAGGATATATATAAATTATATTTCTGAATACATATAATGCATTTAATTATTTTTATACATACATTATGTATGTCTGTATATAAATTGTATATATATTTATGTAAGGACGTGTCCGTCACACCTGGCAGCAATAAAAAACGCATTTTGATTGAGCATATTAATGTATGGTTAGCTGATGCGAGCCTTGGGCGCCACCATATCAGCCTTGACTACTCTGCCCGAGTAAACTGCCTTATTGGTCTAGTGGTTAGCATGTTCGGCCACAGCCACGAGGTCCTGGGTCAGAGTCCCGGATTGGATTAATTGAAATAAATGGATATTGATTGTTCTAATAATATTAAAATTATTAAAGAAACACTATTTCTTAGACTACGATCTTAGAGCTCGACAATTTATATGTATGTACACATTTTGTAAATCTATGTACGTATGTTATAATATTACATATATTAGTTTATTTATATATTTATTGTTAGATATGTATTAGAATTTAGAAATTAGTATGTCTGGTTATTTTATTGCCTGGAAGAAATTGCTATTTAGCTATAAGACCGCCTATTGTACTCATATTTCTCTTGTATTTAAGTCTATTTCATTGTCAATAAAGTGTATAAATAAAAAAATAAGATTTTCTCAATATTTGCCCGAAATTGGGAAGTTGGCGGTGTGTTTCACACGTGCCTTGGAGAGCACGTCAAGCTTCTCTCCGAACGTGTCGGATTGCCATCACATCGGACTATAAGAGTGAAGGAATAGAGAATGCACTTGTGTACTATTCCTGCCAACCTGCAGTGGAGCAGCATGGTGGGTTTATGCTCGAATAAACCTCCCTCGTATGGGCTATTACTTACCTTACTCTGTCGAGCGCCTTGCGCTCAGATGGACAAAAGAATAAGGCGACGTAAATATATATATCATGCACTGGCTATGTGAGGAAGAGAAAAAGAAAATGTATGCCTGCAACTCTTTCTCTTGCCCACACAGTGATATACGAAACGTAACTCTCTTTCTTTCATCACCTATTTCGTAACGCTCTCGTCACGGATTCACCAGCTCACTCCCCAAGTCAAGCGTCCGTAACGAAGTTTTACTTTAAAAATACAAATTATTAGTAAGTTCTTGCAATCGCGACCTCATACACAAGTAGCATGGAAATCGTATGACAAATGGTAAAGACATTGCGTGGGTTCATTTTTACCTTGGAAGCGTCTGCTGGTCATCGACACATAAAACATGTGAAAGTATTAGTATTTCTTTCCTTCACCCACTCGAGTGGATTTATTGTAAACTTCACTTAGAAGGACACAGAATGCACAAACAACGAAAGCTAATATGCAAACTATAATACAAATTAATACCATGTGTCTAAAGTAAAAGTAGCGCAAGTTACTCTATAAAACATTAGCTATTTCCCTTTGAAAATTTCGTCAAAATTAGCCCAGCTGTTTCAGAAATTAACAAGAGCAAATATAACAGACTAACAGACATATTTAAAATAGATATTAGTTTCGTAAAAAAAAGTAAGTAGCAGCCCATTAATGCCCGACTGCTGGGCACAGGCCTCCTCCCTCATATGAGAGAGGGTTTTTAGAGCATAGACCCACCACGCTGATCCAGTGCGGATTGGCAGGCATAGTACACAAGTGCACTCTCTATTCCTTCACTCTCATAGTCCGGTGTGACGGAAATCCGACACGACCGGAGAGAGATCAGGCGCAGGACCGACGGCTTAACGTGCTCTCCGAGGCACGGGGGTGGATCACACCGCCAACTTCCCAACTTCGGGCAAATATTGAGAAAACCTTAATAGAAAACTCAATATCGATTTCGAATTGGCCCGACCTGGGACTCGAACCCAGGACCTCACATCTGTAGTCGAACATGCTAACCACTAGACCAATGAGGCAGGTTTGAAACATTTTAAATTACAAGCAAACACTTTCCTAGAAAATTTTTATTTATTACTTTAAGCCTACTTCCTGATTTCAAAGAACTAATTAAGCCATGCATTGATCCTATACGAATATGGGGAACCGTTCTCAATGAATGTCTACGTCGCGGAGGAACTATGTATGCCGATTTTGGTCAGTCGCGGACAAATGATTTATCATTTTTTACTTATATAAACAGATGAATTAAAGGAAACATCTGTATAATGGTACACTGCAACTGCAACATTATAACATTATTTTCTTTAGATTGACATTTTTAAATTCGTTATATCTTTTGAATGGAATGTCCGATTATAATAATTTAAAAAGTATTTTACAGTTATTCAAACGGTCTTTAAAAAAATATCATTTATTTGATTTGGGTTTGATTATTGTCAGCACTTTTATTATCTTTCCAAGTTATAGTCTCACAACTACAATAGTTGGACATATGGTATCACGGACTTTTTATAGATATTAATACCGTCTATAATATTCTAAACCATTTTTTTTATTCTATCAATAGTTTGCCCAGCGTACACCTTTGGTTACAGTAATGCATTTTTATTAGGTATCCCATTTTTTGCTCAGTGCAAATGCAGCTTTCTAATTTTTTTTTAAAGCGATCCAGTAACAAACAAACACAAATGTTTTCTCATTATATTATGCCACTATAACAAGTTTTTCAACTTTTAACAGTTAATAAAATTGCCAACAATGATCAATCCATTTTATTCAATACCTCTGTATTAATACGTATCCTATTAAAGACAGTTTCAGTGCCTGTAAAATACTTTATAAATTATTAAAATCGGACATGCCATTAAAAAGTTATAACAAATTTTAAAATGTCAGTCTAAAGGAAATTGTAACGACCCTTAAAACTGGGCCTGCGACTGATGAGTTAGATTATATATTAGCGCTATAAATTTATGGAATAATCTTCCACTATCTATTAGAAATGCAAGATCTCTGGAAATATTAAAAAGGCAAGTAAAAGGTGAATTTCACTTATTAAAAACCTTTAAATTTTTTTAAGACATTTGTATATTCTTATATATATAAATGTCGGAGAAAAAGAGAGAAGGAAAAGCATAAAGCATAGGGGCGTAGGGTTCTCCGCCCACGTCGTCTTTAGTGGCATCCATAGTTCCATAATGTGGGCGTTCGTGAGTAATGTTGGTGCAATCAAACACTTTATTAATTAACTCAGATTATAATGTTCAATCACTTAAAGTTCCCGATATCAATTTACACAAACTCATTCATAATAATAGCTAGGAACGCGACAGTCCCAACAGTCGACCGCTCCGGCGGAGCACTACCCGAGAACTACCGAGAGACTCCCGCCGAGCTGCCACTGTTGACTCTGTCCCACGCCAATAGACAGATGGCGCCAGCGTTCCACAGACACCTGCCCTCCGACATATATATGTCGGAGTGCAAGAGTCTGTGGATCGCTGGTCCGTGTGTAATAGTCTGTGGAACGCTGGCGCCACCTGTGTTTCGGCATGGCGGCAGAGTCAATAAGTGGCACTCCAGCCCGTCTCTCGGTACTTCTCGAGTGGCGGTCGGCCGGAGTGGTCGACTATTGAAACTGTCGCGTTCCTAGCTATTATTGTTAATGAGTTTGTGTAAATTGATATCGGGAACATTAAGTGATTGAACATTATAATCCGAGTTAATTAATAAAGTGTTTGATTGCACCA
>JACTOM010000903.1:776783-840604 GCA_015832385.1 Elymnias hypermnestra | reverse complement strand
CACAGGGGCGTAGGGTTCTCCGCCGACATCGTTATTAATTAGATCCATTATTTAATTTCTTATTCTGTGGGCGTTCATGGGTATTGTTGGTGCAATCAAACACTGTATTAATTAACTCGGTTTATAATGTTCAATCACTTAATGTTCCCGATATCAATTTACACAAACTCATTAACACTAATAGCTAGGAACGCGACAGTTTCAACAGTTGACTGTTCCGATCGAGCGCTACTCGACAACTGTCGAGTGACTCCCGCCGGACTGCCACCATTGACTCTGTCGACGCCGATAGATGGCGCCAGCGTTCCACAGGTATCTGCCCTCCGACATATATAAATAAGTTAAATATATTTATTTATGTTTAGCCTACACCACCTATCATATTCCATTTAAGCAATATCTCTAACCCAAAGGTTGCCTGGTAGAAATCGCTGCGTAGCGTTAAAGCCGACATTTTGCACATTATTTTCTTTTCATTTTTACCTTGTTTCTGTTCTATGTTTGCTGTGTGGTGTATAATAAAGTATTTTCTATCTATCTATATATTGAAGAAAAGCAAGGATCAATACCAAATAAGCGTCAGTTATTATTAAGACCCAATAGCCTGTAAAATTAAATAAGACAAAGCATGAAGCTTCGACCATCGTGTGAGGGCTACCAGTTTGATGAGAGGACGGTTTTTTCTTGTTTGTTCAATTAGTAGCATCGTTCCCCGCGGCATTGGTTGTCTGGTCGTAGGTTTAGCAGGCGGTTTGATGTTTTTTTGGGACAACTATTTTGAAGTTATGCGTTAGGGAAAAATGATGAGAATAAATTTTTACGATTCGCACGCACACCGTAACGAAAATCGACACCCTGAAGTTAGCTAATAGTCAACATTTTTTTTTAATATTTTATAATTATACAAGCTGAATCCGCGACTTCATCTGCGTTGAATGTTTTTTTTCATGGGTTTGATTGGGTACCATTGTCATTCATTTACGCAAATTGCTTCACAAATAAAAAACATACGTATAAATACTTCAATGAGATGTTTGCTGTGTATTACTGCAAAGAGCTTATAATGCTTTTTCAGGCTCTAGATTATCGCTGTACCAAATTTTAATCAATTTCGTAAAATCCGTTCTGAGGTGACCTCTACTCGGCAAAAGGAAAATTCCTACCAAATTTCGAGTCTCTACGCCTTATGGTTCCAGAGATATCGTGATGAGTTAATAGATACCTGGATATCTCTTTTATATCTACCTTAATTATTTAAAACTGGCATTATTTCCATGCACAACTGTCGGAGGAACATACATGGGAAAAGGAGAGGAAAAGTTACCACTGATTTTAATGTTAATTTCAACACAGAAAATGCTGGGGAACTTATCAATTTCTTACGTGAAGATTTAAATCTNACGACGATACTGCTGTGGTCGGTTGTGTCAAGCTGTCAAGGGCAGAATCTGTCTACCCTACAGGCGTAGGCGTTCCAGATATTGGGCACACGAAGCGTTTCATAGCAACTCGTGTGTCAGAACACATAAATGCCGTTAAGCACAACGACATACAAAAATCTGCGATCGCGGAGCACTTTTTGCAGCAGGGAACTCAACACTTGATAGAACTTCATAGCCCGAAAGTTCTTTCCACGGACCGCCATCAGATGCCGAGATAACTTCGCGAGGCTAATGAAATTAAAAAGTATCCTAATTTCAATCGCGAAGATGGTTTTAAGCTGGCTAATACGTGGAATCCAGTGGTGAAGTTATGCCAAATGAATAAACGACGCAATTTTCAATTTTCAAAATTAAAACGTGACGTTGTGAGTATAGTATGCCGAAAAATGGATATGGGTGCCGTGAAAAATAAAAGGATCAGGCGTAGGGTATATACAGATTTTGCCCTTGACAGCTTGACACAGCCGCCCACAGCAGTAACGTCGTGACCACCATGCAACTGGATCGGCAAAATTAAAAAAACGCCATCGTGGTATGTACCCGTTCAAATAGTCAATATATTAAATAGCTTTATTTCTATTGTTAGTGTCGTTTTTTCTACAAACGTAGAATAAGGCGAAAGATTTTTATCTTATTACGCCAACGAAGTATAACTTCTAACGTGTATACATAAGTACACACACAATTTTTTATTATACTTGGACGATTTTAAGTTCTTATTCAATTTAATAACATATAATGTAACTTATGTCTATTAACGTTCCAGTGCTGGGTGAGTGAATAGGCCTATGTCTATTCATTCATAGGAAACAGGGTTTTAGAGCACCCAACAAGCTGCATCACTGCGGATTGGCAGACTACACATATCCCAGAATTACATCCGGGGTATGCAGGTTTCCTTATGATACTTACGTTCACCGAAAAGCGCAATATAGATAGGACATATAATCTAGGATACTGTTAAATACAAAATGGTATATATTTTCTTTTGTTAAAGGGTTCTTATAGTTATAAATTAACAACTCATTCAAGGTTATCTAAACTTCAAATAAATTCAAATCTTTCAAAGAAATATCAATTCTTACAGTACCGTCGCAATATATATTTAATAATATTTTATATATCCGTGGTAACATTCATTTATACAGAAAAAGGAGCGAAACACACTACTTTAATACAAGAATAAAAAACCAACTTGTAATGTCATATTTTAGAATGAAGAAGTTTCAGATATCATTTGTCGGGTTGAGCATACGCATTTTTAATAAGATACCTGAATCATTTCTGAGTCTGCCTCCACATAAATTTAAGAAACATGTTAATAACGTCCAGTTACAAAAAGCATATTATAATATTGAAAATTATTTAAATGACAAAGATGTTTGGACTTGATTCCAGTTGCACATGAAAGCTAAACACATTGTAACGTACAAAAACTATATTTAAAGGAGTAACCGTTGAGGTTCTTGCCGGTTTCTTCTCAGCAGAATCAATTTTCCGAACCGGTGGTAGATTTCTTACCAACGGACAGACTGAGGATTCAAAAGAGCTCTTTGAGTCTACTTGAATAAAGAATAATTTGATTTGATTAGATAAATTTGAAAGATTATTTGGACAATAAAAGCTTGGAAATGAATGAATTTCTTTGATCTAAGTATAATGTTATATTGTAATGATGATAGTAAACAAGATACAGGACTGAGTTTGATGTAGGCTCTTCTTAGGGCAGGGCGCGTAGAAACCCGCGTAACTTTAAATTATAATCCGTTTTTGAAGTGAAATTTCTTTAGGCGCAAGAAGGTAAAATATTTACAGATAAAACGCCCGATTAGCGTCACGAAGATGTGCAGCGTTTTTATGCTAATTCGTTAAGGTTAGGTTATACGTGGCGTTTTCATTTGCCACTCGTCATTTAATATACTATTTTTCATATAATATAAAATAAAATATTTCATAAATTCTCTTTTCTAAATTTTAAATTCAAAAACACGTGGCATTTTTCGACACTTTTAACATTTTAATGACAATTAAATTCGTTAAATTCCTGACATATCTTCCTTTTTCCCGCCCTGTAAGTATAGGAAATCTAAAGTGTTAGATTCGTGTAAAAGTAAACAAGATTTACAAATAAGTTTGCCAAAGAAGTTTCACTTCTGACATGTGTACTTTGTACGGACGTGTTTTTTTTTGTATCATTACCAGTCGTACATTCAAATAAACGTGTGGAAAAATTAATATTTGATGACACAAAAGTTATGTGAATGTCTACTTGAATAAATAATTTGTTAAGGACTATCCTGTGATATTCAAACGCCTGGCACCATAGTCCGTAGGCGTCAAATCGCCCGTGGCGCCATACGGTCTGTGAACCAGAGGTTCTCACGCCTTCCCTCCCCTCCATTCTCTACCGCAGTCCCCCCAACATATCAATTGATAGTTAATAAATAGATGACTCAAAACTTTCACTGCCGAAATATATGTAGAGACAAGTTTTATTGGAAGTGCGTGAATGCTGATTAAAAACTAGTGATATACTGTGATGATCCTAAATGAAAATAGTCACGATGGACTAGTAGTAAAGTCGATTCTTATAAAGAGAGTCGTGGGTTCGAATTTTGAGCAGAAACAGATACATTTGGCTTTGTTACAAGATTCAACATTGTATTTCTGAAAAAACTACAGCTTTTTTTATCAATTTGCAGTGGATCAGTGCATCAGGGTTAAGAAAGCTCTAAAAAGCTCCTATCTTATAAGTCTATGGTCCCTTAGTGGGACGTTAATAGACTGCTACTTAGCTTTATTTTTACTGTACCTCTTCTAGGGGTATATTATAAAATTTCTTTATCTTGACATAGTAAGTAGCAGCCCATTAACGTCCCACTGCTGGGTACGGGCCTCCTCACTCCGAGGAGCGAGGGTTTTTAGATCATAGATCCACCACGCTGTTCCACTGCGGATTGGCAGGCATAGTACACAAGTGCACTCTCTATTCCTTCACTCTCATAATCCGATGTAGAGAGATCAGGACCGACGGCTTAACGTGCCCTCTGAGGCACGGGGGTGGACCACACCACCAACTTTCCAACTTCGGGCAAATATTGAGAAAATTTTAATAGAAAACTCAATATTAATTTTTTGAATTGGTCCGACCCGGGACTCAACCCAGGACCTGATGTCTATAGTCGAATATGCTAACCACTAGACCAATGAGGCAGTTATCCTCATACATATAATTCTTATGTGCGTATGTATATCATTGAACTCCTTTTAAGCGGTTGGAGCGATTTTGTTGAATTTTTTTTGTATATCCTCAGTTACATTCTAGAATGTTTAGGGTCGATAAATAGATCTGGTATATAATGAATTTATCCATATCTCCACGGCGCCATGCACTACTCGGATGACACCGCCGAAAACTAATATCTTTATTTATAATACTGCACGTATGTTTGTATTTGACTCCTCATAAAAGGCCAATTTTTTATTTTTCTTTGTACGTTCAGAATATTTTGTATACAATTATCATTATACACCAAATAATTGTGTCCACTTAAATATAAGACTTAAAATACGGTGTCATCTATTTGATAATAATGTAACTTAGTTAACAGCAGAAATAATACTAACCTATCTTTCGATTTTAAAATGTGCAATAAAAACATTTTTTTAACTATAAATTTAAATGAAAACTATGCTACGTCCTAAATCGAAATCATTTTGCTGAATTAGTTCACAATGAAAAAGTCATATAACGATAAGAGGACGTTGTGGTATAAAAGAAGACATAGTGACTAAAATTGAGAAAGGTATGCTTATATGGTTTGGGCATGTAGAGAGAATGAATGAAATTAGACTCCAGGATATTTTAATTAAAAGCCAAGTCAAGAGTATTCAAAGCCGTCGAACTTGTATGAAAGGTTTAATGAGAATGAAAGAAGCGAAGGAGATATGCAAGGATCGTGGCAAGTGGAAGGACGTTGTCTCTGCCTAAACTTATGAGAATGAGGCGTGATGCTTATTAAATGATATTTTTAAAGACCGATTCAATACCTGTAAAATACTCTTTAAATTTAAAAATTAAAATCGGACATTCCATTAAAAAGATATTCTATTTATAACATGTATAGCATAGTGATGGTCAACTTAATTTTGCTTTCAAGATACCATTTTGTTCACATGTCATCAAATACACATATAGACAGAAAAGACTTTAAAAAATATATATATCAAATCGGCTGTTTAAAGCGATACGAAGATCGCCAGGTCAACGAATTATGGATTGATATAAATCATTTTATAGAGCCCAATGAGGCCATAGTTTGCACTGATTAAAAATTAAAAGATATTATTAATGTAACGGCTTATTTTGCATCAGCTTTTGTAGACAGTCCTAGTTGTTTTTGAAAAACTAATTAAATCGATATATTCGTTAGTTTCCGGTTTGATATATTAATAACATTGTTAATAGATAGTTCGCTTACGTCTGGCGACTCGTCTAGCTACGCTTCCATTGTTAGAAGGATATAAACAACATTCAAACCAGTCCCTGTCATGTATACCGTTAGGTGTCACAACTTACGATCAATATAAACACACATCGTATTATGTTACGACACTTAATATATCATGACAATTTTGATATTCTGATAATAACGTATTTTCCCTGTCGAGACTCTCCTGGTAAACCGTTCAGCATCATCATCATCTCAACCGATGGACCACTGCTGGATATAGGTCTCTTCCAAGGATTTCTATAACACACGATCTTGTGCAGTTTGTAACCATCGGCTTCGGACGACCCTTTTCAGGTCATCTGTCCAACGCTGCGCTTACGTGGTCACCACTCCAAAACCTTGGGACTCCAACATCCATCAGTTCGCCTAGCTATGTGCCCTGCCCATCGCCACTTTAGCTCCGCAACCCTTCGAGCTATGTCGGTAACTCTTGTTCTTCTGCGAATCTCTTCGTTTTAATGGAATCTTTATCAGTAAATGTTTTGATGGACTTCGCTTGGATAGAGGTTCACTACTGCAGAAAGGACCTAATGAAGTCCACAAGACCTGATCTTGCACCTAGTTCCAGTGGCCATCGGCTACCATCTTTATGTCGTCGGTCCTTGAGGAGGGTTTATCTGCACTGAAGTTTCCGGTGTAAGGTCGCCATTTCAGCACTTTCCGGCTCAAACAACCATCGTTTCGTTGGACTATGTATCCCACCCATTAATAATTAACATTTCAGCTTGGCGATTCTTAGCAGTGACTTAAGTTCTTTTGGATGTACCCATTTTTGATTTGGTCGCGTAAAGAAACTCCAGTCCTCTCCATCACCCGATGCGTAACTTCGAGCTTTTGAATTAGGCCCATAGTCATCACGTCTCCGATCCATAGGTCAAAATGCTTTACATCAGGTTTAATTTAATTCACATCTATACCTAGTCCTATAATTTTCTAGGAGAATTTTAAGTCCTGCAGTTGTTCCAATATATAAAAGATATTTTTGCGCTATAATTATAGTACAACCTTAAAATTTATGTAAAATGGAATGTCAGAGTGACGAGACACTTCGTCATATAAAAACACTAAAATCGCGATTAAAAGATGGTGATTGCAGTTAAAAGGGTGAATATTACATTACGATCTGCCCAAATACACAAATTTCATTAAAATATTCGAGCTATTTCAATGTTGTGCGACCACAAACACATTGACAGGATATTTTTATATATTAGAATAGATCATCCGCGCCACTTTGGTTAGCTAAAAATAGGTTATAGTGAGCCAACCTTAAAAGATATACATATACTATGCTAGCCTTTATTTTTTACTTTAAAAGGGGAACAATTAATTATATCCTACGTTATTTTTGCAAAATTTTTACCGTTTACAAAGCGCATGCAACGGAAGCTGCCAAAAAGAAAACCTCCGATTTTGGAATACTCTTCTTTGGTACACCACTCCCTATTGGTCTTACCGTGATTATTATAGCCTATAGCCTTCCTCGATAAATAATATTAATAATAAGTTAGATTTCGTATATGTACATCGAAATAAAACTAGAGAACATGTATGCGAAAAGGCATAGAACTCGGCTAAGCTGCTTTTCAGTTTCTACCTTGTGCAAGCGCTGCCAACACGAGTAAAAGAGCTTAAAAACTAATACAATACAACAAATAAAAAAATTAAATCATTTGCATAACATGAGTTGCATACGAAAATGTAGTAGTAGTTAATGATTAAAGCGAAGTAGCTTCGGAAACGTTGAACGCCAAACCGTATAAAGAACAAGCTGAACCCGCGACTTCGTCTGCGTTGAATGTTTTTTTTCATTAATTTAAGTAAATTGCTTTACAAATAAAAAAACATATGTATGATTTATTTGCTGTGTATTACTGCAAAGAGCTTATAGTCTTTTTCAGGCCCTAGATTATCGCGGTACTAAATTTCAATTAATTTCATAAAATCCGTTCTTAGCTGACATCTACTCGAGATATCGTGATGAGTCAATAGATACCAGGATATCTCTTTTATATATAGAGATACCGAATGTCAGCAAAACATAAATGTTTATTTTTGAAATGAAAGACTAAAATAAGATTAAAAATAGGCTATGAAACACACAGATCTTTTAAAATCGGACCTATAGTTCTTAAGATTAGCGCATTGAAGCAAACAATGTCTTTATATTTCATATAGATATAATAAATAGAAAATTATTTATGTATAAATTTGGTCACACAGAATTCTCTACTGTCCATAATAGACAAATATGTAACCGATATGTATTGTGTGACAAGTGAGGCTATAATGTTTGTAGGGTAAATTGATACATCCATTCTTACCAACGTTTTCACCTGAGTACGTGCGCAGTACACATGATCAGTGTGTTCATTGCCAGTAAAACTAGGCGATCGGGTTAACCACAATAGCTTATAAAATTAGAAATTGAAAGTTAGGATCATGTCCGAGCAAATATTTGCGGAACGTGACCACTGGACCACCACTTAGAATTAACTTTGTTGAAAGAACATTAACCTAAAAGTGTTAGTAACTATTGTATACATTTCTTGCTCGTGTCTGATAGTTTGTCAGCGTAAAAACTGGAAACATATTCTTAACTTTTATCCACAACTTTGTCTGCGTACACTTAAATATGGTACAATATATTTGATGAGTTTGTAACTTATTTATTGTCTTTATTATACACCATAAAATATCATGTGAAATAGAGCAAGATTAAGATTAAATAGTGAGAGATATAAAAGGCGATCTTATCGCTTTATAGCGAGCTCTTCAATCCAATATAGAGGGTACTGAAAGACAGTAAACAGGCAGAGGTATATATTTTGTCAGCCGAATATAAAAAGCTTGGAACCTTCTTTTAAGAGGTGGTGTAAGCCCTGTGGTACAAGACTCCGTTCTTCCTTATCAATAAAAAAAAATAAAGATAATAACAAAGTGAAAAATGTATACAGTATATTAATTGTGCAGTGTAAATCTATGAGATTTAGCGTGAACGATTATAAAGTAGTTGTACACAATTCCTGTAATAATAGTAACATAGTGATTAGCATGTTGGAGTACACACATTAGGTCCTGAATTTGAGGTCCGGGTCAGGCCAGTTCAAAATTGATATTGGGTTTATTATTAAAATTTTCTCAATATTTGCCCGAAGTTGGGAAGTTGGCGGTGTAATCCACCCCCGTGCCTCAGAGAGCACGTTAAGCCGTCGGTCCTGCGCCCGATCTCTCTCCGATCGTGTCGGATTACCATCACATTGGACTATGAGAGTGAAGGAATAGAGAGTGCACTTGTGTACTATGCCTGCCAATCAAGTGCCAAAAGTGGAGCAGCGTGGTGGGTGGCGTAGCTCTAAAAACCCTCTCTCATATGAGTAAAGTGGCCTGTGCCCAGCAGTAGGACGTTAATGGGCTGCTACTTACTTACTTTTACTTTTTTTTTATACTGGAAAAATTATTATATCATTTCGCATGCCGGGCATTAACTAGAATATTATAAATATTTACATCTGAGCCCTATTGGCAGGCATAGTACACAAGTGCAATGTCTATTCCTTCACTCTCATAGTCCGATGTGATGGGAATCCGACACGACCGGAGAGAGATCAGGCGCACGACCGACGGCTTAGCGTGCTCTCCGAGGCACGGGGGTGGATCACACTGCCAACTTCCCAACTTCGGGCAAATATTGAGAAAATCTTAATAGAAAACTCAATATTGATTTTTGAATTGGTCCGACCTGGGACTCAACCCAGGACCTCATGTCTGTAGTCGAATATGCTAACCACTAGACCAATGAGGCAGTTTCTATTGTTGTAGTGCATTCTAATTCGTTATACGAGTAATATGCCACGTGGGAGCACTACGATTTCGGGCAAACTTTCTATTTCTTATCATGTAACCGTACAATTAACAACGCTTTTACACGAACATGCAAATCGCCATTGTTTTGAATACATTGTAATTTTATTATATTTAAGTAAGAGCGATCAATACTTTCTTTGTCGGGCTTTATTGAAATGCGATAAATATTAATTTTATCCAGTTTCATGGCGTATATATGAAGTAATATTAAAAAGAGGAAACATTTGTGCTTTTGTGTGTAAGTCTGTACATTTGTAACGTTTTCACACAAAAACTACAGGACGGATTTCTAATATTTTTTTCACCATTATTTTCACTCATTTATTGTCACCCTCCCTAATTTATGTAATTTAACTTCATTTTACTATTGTTTATATCCTTTTTTCCTGTTTTGATTAAACTTTGATTATATTTCTACGTATTACATGTCAAAGCAAATGTTATGTTCACTTATAATTGATATACGTATAAGTAAATGTTTCCTAGTTTATTTTATATTTTGAATGTTATATATGTATATTGTTAGTGTCCTTAAATAAATAAAAATAAAATACCATTAGAAAGCTGTATTTTCACTGAGCGACATAGGCTATATTACTTTCTCAAAAATAAATAGGGATCCATAATAAAAATGCATTAATGTAACTCAAGGTGTGAAAAAATTGGTTACAAAAAATCTGTCATCGCATGCAGTGGGGAAACTATTTATGATAGAACAATAAAATGTTCTACAATATGATAGAACGTATTAATATATACAAAAAAGTCAGCAATACCATATCTCCAACTACTGTAGTTATGCCACTATAACTACTTTTTACGTACCCACCGATATACCTCTACTGTTTATGTTTTTATCAAGCTAAAAATAAGTGGATCATAAAAATTCTTTCATTACCTCCTTGAAATTTAAAGTATTTTTAAATTTGATAATGTCGGACATTCTACATAAATGATATTACGAATTTAAAAATGTATTAGTTAGATATCTATTCATTGTAAATTGTATGTTGATTTGATTATAAATGTGTGATCTAATAATTTGAAAAGAAGTAATTAAAAACAAAGTGAAATAAAACTTTTATGATTACAAAAATAAATCTATAGTCCGATTAAGTAAACTTTCCACTGCCACGAGATCGGTATTTACGCGGGTGAAACCGCGGAGCATTGCTACTTATTTAAATAATTTCATTTATATTTATACTAGAATGATAAAATCTATTGAAATATATATTATAAAACTTACTTAACCCGTTACCATGAAAACTGAAATGTTTTTAAACGTCGTTGGAATGAACCAAATGTTTATGACGTATGACGTTCTCGCAAACGTCATACGTCTTAAACATTTGGTACATATTCTGGCACTTTCCATTCCATACTTACTTTAATCGAGAAATTACCAGGCTTGAGGACCCCAGCGTCACATCTTGACATCGCTGATTGGGAGTAATCTTTCACTCTCCAGCATTGTAGGAGCTATGATTGGTTATGAGTCAGGTTGGAGAGCAGTGACCTCCTTCTGCGAGGCTGTCATCCGGCACAAAAAAGGCAAATAGAGCTTATGACAGATGCTACTCGCTTTTGTTCGACAATTCTGCCTAAACTAAACCCTTAAGTTCAATTCATCCGAAGCCCCAGAGCTGAATGCGTCAAAAGACATCTGGATCCCAAAACCTAGATCAAGAGGGTTGCGCTGTTTTTAGTGGGTATCCTGGTACAACGAGCGAGTCTCATACTTTCACACAAGTTTTTACAGTGGAACCTGATTAATGGGAATCTCAAGGAATCAAGTGTGCTGTACCATTTATAAAGGGCTTCCGTTAATCGAGTTTTCCTATTAGGCAGGTTTAAAATTATAGTTATCTCATTTACAGAGGCTCCCAAAAATTATTAATATGGAGCTTATTTACAAATTCTTGAGCTTTATCTTTAATCATTGGTCCGCTTATTGGAATATTATTATTCCGTACTTGCTTTATCCATGCCGAGAGACACTTTTCAATTTCAGGATACTCTGCTGATCATATTTCGAGATTCCTTTTCCATCAATACACTGAGACCGAATTTCCTGGTTGTTTTGAAGAAGTCTACACAGGATTGACTTCGGCATGCTATGGTCCCTACACAGTTCATCACGCGAATTTCCACAATCATAATCTGATAGAAGTTTTAATTTTTCAGATACTGATAACGTTTTATATTTACGTTTGCCCATTTTGTATACCTTTACTTCATTGATTTAGGTCAAAACCTGAGACAAACAAAGCATGTGCGAAAAACATTCTAATGTTTGTAAACAAAAGTGTCAAAACCTGTCTCAACCCGATTAATTTGTCTCACTTTAGAAGGAATTTAGTTACAACGTCCCAATTATAAAGTTGAACATCGAATAAATCCTAGAAAGCAGATCTCATTTAACTAGATTCAAAAAGTCCTATTCATAGAGCTAATAAAAAAGTACCAGGACCTCATTGCAACTCTCAATAATAGATGTTCCTCAATTATCCAGGTCCCATTAAATTAAGTTTCACTGTGCTTCATCCGGCGTGCATAAAGCATTAGGCAACGAAAAAAGAAAAACTTTAATCGAGAATCCACGAGTCTTACCATAAGGCCAACGTTTTTGGTTAGTAAGAATATTCTTTTTTTCTATTTTTTAATCTAGAGGATATTAGGGACTTTTGTCCACAAGACACGTCAGCCCCATCATAACTTAACTTTAATATAAATCACCGATAACCCGCTTCTATCATATTGTAAAATTGTAGAGCTACTTCTGACGTTGGACTCCTCAGAATGCTCTGTAGTAGACCAACATCAAAACAATTTAGACCATAGCGGTTTATCAGCGATTGTCTTTCGTTCATTGTTCCGATGCACTCCAAGAGAAGACGTTTTCTAATTGATTGCATAGAATGCAGTTCGGTGTAGCCGCTTTATTCATTAAATAAGCATATTTATTTGAGGGACAATGCCCGGACCGCAACCTGAAAGCTACCTTAACATGGTTTCTACCTAAGGCTGCGTACAAACCAGGGTACTCGCGGAGGTTCACTCTGCGTTGTCTTATACCAGATCCCCTTCGTTCTGGATCTCTCATCAAAACAAGATTTCTATACATTGCGAATCAAATATTTTATTTTGGGAAGAATCTCAGAATAAAAGGGTCCGATAGTACCACATAGTTTAGCAAGTCTGTCCGCCTCTTCATTTCCCTTTATACCTATATGTGCTGGAACCCATTGCAGCCTCAGCAATCTGCAAGAGTATTCTTGTATTTAAGTGTTATGTGCCCAAAAATTATGTATTTCTTGTCTCTGGTATACAATAAACTGTGTTCCTCCTCTCTAAATTACAAGGCCACCAAAAATGATTATTCATCAATGATATAAGAGTGAAAGGACGACACAGGGGCAAATGGCATGCAAAACACCATACGCCTATTCCCGTCATGTAGCTATGCGTCCCATTTAGCTATGCGAATCACGCGCGGCTTTCACTACACTCGCAAATGTGTCCTGGTAATCTACGTTCCGATCGCATTTCTTGTTATACACACCACCTGTAATTCTATTAGCTAACTAACAAAAAAGACTAAAAAAATGCTTGTAGATGAAGTGAAACTTCTTTGACTTAAATTCTAAAGTATAATATTGCTATTATGTTAGAATATGAACGTCTTAGATATAGTTATTTGTTTGTATGTCTAGAGGAAAGAAACACCCAGCATTATCTGCTACAACTACTCCTAAATCAAAGGTTATCTGGTAAAGTTCGCTACCAAGCGATAAGACCACCTCTCGTTCTCTATCTTTTTTGTACTAGATATTAATTTGTTTTTGAAATGAAAATTTTTTAGGTGCATGAGGGTAAAATTTTTGCGGATGAAACGCGTGGTTATGACGCTAGTGACGCGTTTAATCCAATCCAATGATGTGTATAATACTTACAAATAAAATGTGACATTTTAGTTTGCCACTCGTGATTCAATCATTTTATATATATTAAATAAAATTTTATGGGCGGAAGATAGAGTCGCTCTCGTGGCTTCTATTGGATGTATTGACCTCACGTTGCCTGCTGTACTTAAAGCTATGGTGGGCAGTGAGGATTGCTGGAGAGCGGTAGTTTCCTTCTGCGGGGAGGTGATGGCGCAGAAGGAGGGAGCAGGACGTAGCCTCTCCCGCCATTCGCAGGCGCATTGTCGGATGCAGACGGGCGGCCCAGGACCGTCGTCTTCCCCCTTAGGGATAACCTCTGGGCAGCAGATACGTGGTCTATTGCCCGACAGAGAAGTCCCTAAGTTTGTGGAGAGCATGCGGGTGCTCCAGACATGCCATCCTTAGCTGCTGCGGTCGAGCATTGCCGTGCCCTTTCCGCGGCCACAAGGCGACGCGGTGGACCGATATCGACAGGTTTTTAGGTGGTAAAAGTCCGGCATAACCCAGAATATGCCCCCCGTGATGCTCTGGATATCCATAAGGATTTTCCTCTCGGGAGAAAAAAAATAACATTTTATATATCAGTGATAATTTTCATTTATACATCACAATGAGCGAAACACACAATTTTAATACAAGAAATGAAAACGAACTTGTAATGCCATATTTTAAAGTGAAAGAGGTTCAGAAGTCATTTGTCGAAGTATACGTAAGAATTTCTTTCGGTTGGTTCATAGCAAGCGATTCAAGTTATGTTCATCTATAAAACGTCTTTTCTTAGGGTACGCCTCAAATAACTAGGCATCGGTCTTCTAATGAGAGAGTATTTATAACTTACATCCACCGCACTACGTCAATGAGGGTAGGCTTCACAACACCCAGAATTATTTCAGAAACCTGCAGGTTTCCTCAAAATCTTTTCTTTCACCGAAAACTACAACGATGATTTTATTAAACAATGAGGCACATTAGTATTAAAATAATAAGCCGTTGCTTGTGGCGTTTATTAAAAAATCGATATTAAGTTTTCTATTCAGATTTTCGCAATATTTGCCCGAAGTTGGGAAGTTGGCGGTGTGCCCACACCCATACCTAGGAGAGCACGTTACGCCGTCGGACCAGCGCCTGATCTCTCTCCAGTCGTGTCGGATTCCCGGCACATCGGACTATGAGAGGGGAGGAATAGAGAGTGCACTTGTGTACTATGCCTGCCAATCCGCAGTGGAACAGCGTGGTGGATCTACGCTCTAATAACCCTCTCTTCTATGAGAGAGGAAGCCTGTGCCGTTAATAGGCTGATACTTACCTTGCAGTTCAAAATAAAGTGCTCTCTCTCTCTCTCCCAGCCCAGGATTTGAACCCACGACTCTCTAACCAAGAATAAGCCTGTCTTACTGCTAAGCCATTACAGCACACGGTATAACTATATATGGTACGGTGTAACCCCCTTACTGGTACAGTGGTTAGCATGTTCGGCTAAAAAACATGAGGTCCTAGGTTCGAGTCCCGGGTGGGGCGAATGTTAACAATCGATATTGTGTTTTCTATTAAGAGTTTCTTTTAGAGTTTGTTGAGTAGTTGTCGGTGTGCTCCACCCCTATGCCTCGGAGAGGATGTTAAGCCGTGCACTTCATCTCTCTCCGACTATGAGAGTAAAGGACTAGAGAGTGCACATGTATGTGTACTATACCTGCCAACCCGCAGTGAAACCTGAGCCTGGCGAGTCTATGCTCAAAAAAACCCACTCTCCTATGAGTTAAGAGGACTTTAATGAGCTGGTACATGCCTTTACTACTAAGCCATTATAGCATACGGTATAGTAAGTAGCAGCCCATTAACCTCCCACTGCTGGGCACAGGCCTCCTCACTCATATGAGAGAGGGTTTTTAGAGCATAGGCCCACCACGCTGCTCCACTGCGGTTTGGCCGGCATAGTACACAAGTGCACTCTCTATTCCTTCACTCTCATAGTCCGATGTGGCGGGAATCCGACACGGCCGGAGAGAGATCAGGCGCAGGACCGACGGCTTAACGTGCTCTCCGAGGCACGGGGGTGGATCACACCGCCACTTCCCAACTTCGAGCAAATATTGAGAAAATCTTAATAGAAAACTCAATATCGATTTCGAATTGGATACATTATTCGTATTTATATTAAGTTATCGAGTCCCACATTACCGCGTGGAATAACATTGCAATATTTACCAGCTTGATTGAAGGAACAATGAGTATAAGTAATTATCCTTTGTAGCAGACGCCGCTTCTCGTTAACACACATTTTCAATCATTATGCATGAACCAATATCTACATTTTTCCATATAAGAGATCGAGGTCAAGCATTTCGCATACATAAACAAGGAGGATGGTTATAATGTTAAATTAGCTCGTCTTTCTTCCTGCCAAGCCGCCCGGTATTTTAACGAGCGCCTTGCGTGCCCAAAAAACTGTAACCACCATAGCTCTAATTGCATGGAAACCGCTGTGGTTATGCGACCACCGAAATTTATAATTAAAACATAAATTAAGACTACACGTACTTAAGTACTAAAGAGTATTCTCATTTATTTACTAAGTTATGATTTCTTCATTGAAAAGTATGCGAAAGAGCTCTCGTAATTTCAGATTCGTTTCGAGAAATAATCAAGTACTACTATTTTTTTAACTGGTTCATTGGTCTAGTAGTTAGCATGTTCGACTACAGACATGAGGTCCTGGGTTCGAGTCCCGGATTGAGTTTTCTGTTAAGATTTTTTCAATATTTGCCTGAAGTTGGGAAGTTGGCGGCGTGATCCACCCCTGTGCCTCGGAGAGCACGTTAAGCCGTCGGTCCTGCGCCTGATCTCTCTCCGGTCGTGTCGGATTCCCGTCACATCGGACTATGAGAGTGAAGGAAAAGAAAGTGCACTTGTGTAGTATGCCTGCCAATCCGCACTGGAGCATCGTGGTGGGTCTATGCTCTAAAAACCCTCGCTCCTCGGAGTGAGGAGGCCTATGCCCAGCAGTGGGACGTTAAATGGGCTGCTACTTACTTACTTTACTATTTTTTTTGGCTATTTAAAAATGCACTAAAAGCATCCTTTAAGACCGCTTTAAAAAAGAAAATTGATCCTATTACAATATTTTACATTAAAAAAACATCTAATATTAAACTGTTATTTAACTCATTTGGTGACTAATAAGTTTCACATTGTGTAGATCTAAGTCATAAGTTGATCTCGGTACAGAAGAAAACTGTTTGTCAAACAAGGGCGAAAAGTGTACTATTTTGCCTCTTGAATACAATTTGATTTAATAGCATTAAATAAGTATCATTTTGTTATATGACATCATATTACAAAATTATATTTAGTCTTATAAAGATCTCAAATAAGAAGTTTAGGTATTAGTACCTCGTAATTTAATATTTTCAGAACCTATAAGTTTATTGAATTTGTTTTTTTACAGACACATAAGAATATGCTGCTGGTTCTTTTAATTTGGATAATAAATTCAGCAAGTACCGAACCTGATGGTGGAAATACAAAAATTACTGGAAATTTATCCTGTACGTTATCATTATCTTTACTTTCTCTTAATTAATATATGTTTTATAACATGTTATTTAAATTGGACTTACATATTCAATTCGCGATTTACAGATGCAGAAGACAGCTCGAACCCAAGTGGGTTTGCCTCTTTATTTTCACCACGTATGGACTTCGACCAGTGGAAACCATTAACGGGACGCGGAGATCCGTTGCGGAATGATCCAACTTATGACTACGAACCACCAGTTCTAGAAAAAGTACATTACTGGGCCGACGATAGTAGAAGTGAACGAGAAAAAATCCCTGAACGCAAATCTGAAGTGTTAGTGCTTGGTGTTTCTTCGCGCAAACCAAGTATTGCATCCAGACCACCAATGCCTCCCAGAAGATATTCCCGACCACCTACATTTCCACCTAAATATGAAGATTTCGCTTATAAGATCGGGGATAACTTCCCCGTGACTATTCTAGTCCCTCCCCCGCCACCGCCTCCTGGACATAAACCTTCCTTGTTCATACTTTCGCAGGAAAACGTACCTACACCACCTTCGAAAATAAGGGTACCTGATCCATCATCTAACATAAAAGAGACAACATCAACGCCAGAATTAATTACATCCTACGCCCTCCAAGAAGCTAACCTCGTATACCAAGTTTCAACAACAACTAAACAGAATTGGTATCAGGACTACAATAAAACATCAAGTTTACCTAATCATACTGTAAGCAGCGATTACGCTGGTTGGGGCCCTACAACACCTTTTGAGGATGTTAATGATTCACATAATGTTATACCGTATAAAGATAATCAACATGTTGAATTTACTAAGGAACCACTTTTTTATTATAAACCTGTGTTATCAGAGGCACCTCCTCCACCTCAATCATCTACGAGTCCATTAATACTGCAACCATTTTTACCTACTGTATTACCTCCAGTTGTAAGTAATACGCAAGAGACGTGGCCTTCTAAAGAAGCATCATTAGAGACAACAACGGAAACGATAAATTATTTCCAAGAAACCACCACAGAGAAAGCGACGACAGAATCTATAAAAAATACTGCAGATATAGTATTAAAACCTAAACCAAACGTATTAGAAATGTTGGGATCGATGATGTCCATGCCGGTTACAGATCCAGATAGACCTGAAGATAACTTATACGCTCATGCCTCTGATAATATACAAATATTTAAGGAGCCCTCAAAAGAAGACATTATTAAAATTGAAATGATGCAAACTATGCAACCTCCTCCAGTTAAATACCCTGAAAATACAACACCGCAAATAATTGAACAATTTAATCTTAATCCACAGTACTTAAATAACATTTTACATGAGAAATCTGTTGTACATACTCACGATCCCTATCTTCACATGCGATTTACCACACCAATGTCAATGACTACTTTATCACCTCAAGACAGTAAACCTACAACTGAATCCCAATTACCAACATATTTAATAATACAAGGACATTCAAAGGTTAAAACTTATGGGTCAAAACCTAAATCGACTAATGCGAAATCCAACGAAATTCCTCGTCCCAACGAGACAACTGAAGTAAAGCATTTACATCCAATAAAAGAAAAATTTACAAAAAAGTCCGATAAAACTGATAAAAATAGAGAAGGCAGGTCGCAAAATTTAAAATCCTTGATTGATAATGGTTTAGGATCGATTGAAATTCAAGAAGCAGACATTGGTATAAAGTACGACGTAAGTGATGGAAGCGACGTACCCGCTGAAATATACAGAAAAGGTATCGTCGATAGTGATGAAAACAATTATTCAAAGACTCGAATAGAAAAGCGTAACAAAAGGCATATAAGTGAAGGCGACATATTACCATCTTTTCAAGACCTTATTTACAATTTTTTCATTGAAAACAAAACAGAAAGTGCAAAATTTAGTGAATGAATTACATATAATTCCACGTCAAGGTATCATTATATTACAGAACAACTCAATGCATTGACCTAAAGCGGGTAAGTATATCGTAACGACAAAAGATGAAGATTGTTTGAGTATATTAGAAACAACAAATGTTAATTTTAGATGGTATTTTAAAAACAAGAAGGCAATTTTAATAACCTTGACATAACACGAATGTAATGTGAAATTTGGTGCTAGCACAAGATAAAGTATATTACACACCTAGGGCCAAAAGAATGACATTCCCGTCAGCGGGCGGGAACGCCATACTTTCGTTACGTGGTGCCTAAACAATTCTTCATCGGACCGGTATCGAAATTTCGATAAAAATCTAAATGATAAAGCTTAAAATAACATGAAATAAAGTTTGATATTGCATCAATGGCCCGTAGGCTTTAACTACGTAACTAACCAACAAATTGTTTACTCATTTATGAAAACTTTCCAACACAAACTATCTTATAGCCTAAAAAAGTTAAGATCAAGTTAAGAAGTGAAGCAGTAAAACAATTTGCCCAAATTTAACATATAAAAAGGCTCGCATGCGTCAAAAATTTGAGTTACACGCCTTTATTTTATTGGATAGCAATGTGGCACTTTCGTCACTTAAAATAGCGTGGAAAGTACGAACTTTCGACACAGGTACGATGAAAAATCTATCTTTTAAAGCTTAAATTTTAAAATACATTAGCAGGAATTTAATAATCATAATCATTTGAGGAAACTACTCTTTAAATCAGTATTTCATTTTAATATGCTTTACAAGTAAATTATTCCCACCGTACGTAATGGAGTAAGTTTGATGCATGGAAGTACATTCAAAATGTAGGCTTAGAAAATATGACAAAAATCTTTAGAATAAATAATTCATAAATTCGTATTTATTCATAATATATTTTAGAAGAAAATGTTATTGCATATAATCTATTTATTGATTAGTATAAGCCCTCAAGTATTAGTTTAATTTCTTTATCCCAAAAACCAACTACAAACAAGTGACTTTAAACCATTTGAAATAATTTTGGCAAGGGATTGGAACAACGTGCTGGTCTGAATGAAGAAAAGTCGGATGTACAAACACTTTGTTAAGGAAAGCGGTTCGAAGTCAGTTTTAATAATAAAAACATTAAAATCTGATGTCTAAATCGCATCAAGTGTTAAAACCTTACTTCGTAGTATAAACAAGCCTGAATTTTAAAGTTTTTCCTATCTAAAGTACTAACTAAACAGTTGTAATTTTGTAGATCCGACTCTCTTAAAAAAAGACCAGCGTAATGGATAAATGCTTTCATCCAATAAAATGACGTGCTTGCATTAGAATAGATTATTTATAAATTGAAATAAAAGGTTATGTTGTTATTAAAATAGTATTAAGTGTTTAAAAAATGTATTTGGACGATGAAAAAACAATTTTTAACGATTGAAGATTAACAACAGATATATTACAAATGACCGTGAACTAATATTTATCATACATTTGTAATTCGATCAAAAGGTAACATTGTAATCTATACATTTTTGTTAAACCTGTATTTACAGGCATTAAATAATGTTCAATTATTAAAATAGTCAAGTTACAGAGCCGGATTTAGAGGTCTGGAGAGGCCCCCCTTTGGCCACAAATTATAATTCGAAATATATTTTTTAATGGCGATTTTAATTAAACAATTTAATTTCAAACTAAATCAAAGACTTTTGACATTTAAAAAACACCTAAAAATATAATTAAGAGTTATCTAAAAATGTTGCGAAAAAGTTAAGAAGATTTGCGACATCTCTATTATATTTTAACCTGTAATCTTTATTATATTGTAGATCACACAAACAGACAAAGATATCTTATAGATAATCTATTACATTCACGTATATTCAACTCTTTGATATATTATCTCTGTATTTAGTTCAGCGAATAAAAACACGCTTGAAACAAATTTAAACAGTACATATTTCCATCTTATAAAGTCTCTATTGTAGTGTCTCCTGTCTTGTGGAGACCCCAAGGCTGTGGCTCAGGATACCCCCGTCCCTAAGTCCGGCCCTGTCGAGTTATAACACCTATAATAACGTATGTATGAAATATTGTTGTATGTTTAGTGAAAAGTACCTAGTGAATTATTAATTCTGAGATGAATGCTTAGAACTATCTAGTTTTTGGACTTTGTATAGGATTTTAGGCAAATCGGAAATCTTCTCACCCGCGACAGGTCAGCATTCAAGTTTCTTATAGTCCTACGTAAACCTGGATTTTTCTAATGCCTCTAATATTGCAAAAAAGTATGAGATATCAAAAAATTCGTCTTATGTTTGAAAGTCATACAAATTGTCCGATGAATTTGCGATATATTTCATTAATAAGATATGTATTTAAGTAAATAAATATACAAATTTAATATATTTATGGTTACTCTCAAGTCTGTGTATTATTACCTATGTTTAATAATGCATAATTATACTTCTATATGACTAAATAGGCTATATTACAATTGTCATGCCTGAAAAGAATAAAATAAATTTGCATATTTTGCAATAGCTTACTTTTCAAAAACATATTACTGAAAATCAGAAGTCAGAAGCTTGATCAGGGTGAAATATCAATAGCATATTTAAAGCGTGCCTTTTAAAACCATGTATATGATTAGATAGGCTATTTAGATATTTATCTTTGCCTGATTTCAACAGGATAAAATAAAAACATGAATAAAAGAGCTATTTAAGCATTGATCCATGTCCAGCTCGGTAAGGGTGATATAAAAGTAGCATATTTAATGCGTGCTTCTTAAAAACATTACTAGTGGCTATATGATTAGTCAGGCTATTTATCTTTGCCTGGTTTCAAAGAATAAAATAATATATTACTAGAGAGTTTTGATGTTTATCCAGCTTAATGAGGGTTATATAAAAATAGTATTTAAGCCATAGTGTTTCAAAAATAGATTAATCGAGAGTAT
Source organism: Elymnias hypermnestra (assembly GCA_015832385.1). Classification (NCBI taxonomy): domain Eukaryota; kingdom Metazoa; phylum Arthropoda; class Insecta; order Lepidoptera; family Nymphalidae; genus Elymnias; species Elymnias hypermnestra. Next base: position 818,421 of record JACTOM010000903.1, on the reverse strand, counting down.
GTGATTAAGCTTTTTCATCATTGAACTTGAAGAGAACGAAAATAAATATCATGCTTAAAGCTTAGTTGTTGAAAACAGACTACTAAAGCATATGTTATTAAATAGACAGTATACAGTAGCATAAAGTAAAGTAAATAGCAGTCCATTAACCTCCCACTGCTGGGCACAGGCGTCCTCACCCCGAAGAGCAAGCGTTTTTAGAGCATAGACCCAGCACGATGCTACACAAGTGCACTCTCTATTCCTTCACTCTCATAGTCTGATGTGACGGGAATCCGACACGATCGGAGAGAGATCAGGCGCAGGACAGACGGCTTAAAGTGCTCTCCGAGGCACGGGGGTGAAGCGCACCACCAACTTCCCAACTTCGGGCAAATATTGAGAAAATCTTAATAGAAAACTCAATAACGATTTTGAATTAGCCCGACCCTGGACTCGAACCCAGGACCTCATGTCTGTAGTCGATCATGCTAACCACTAGACCAATGAGGCAGTAGCATGTTTAACGTTTATTTAAGAAAACAATTCAGGGGGGTAAACATACAAATAAATAACTGCCAAATAACTGCCTCACTGGTCTAGTGGTTAGCATGTTCCGCCACAGACATGAGGTTTTGGGTTCGAGTCCCAGGTCGGGCCAATTCAAAAGTGATATTGAGTATTCTCTTAAGATTTTCTCAATATTTGCCGGAAGTTGAGAAATTGGCGGTGTGATCCACCCCCGTGCCTCGGAGAGCACGTTAAGCCGTCGGTCTAGGCCTGATCTCTCTCCGGTCGTGTCGGATTCTCGTCGGACTATGAGAGTGAAGGAATAGAGAGGGCACTTGTGTACTATGCCTGCCAATCCGCAGTGGAGCAGCGTGGTGGGTCTATGCTCTAAAAACCCTCGCTCCTCGGAGTGAGGAGGCCTGTACCCAGCAGTGGGACGTTAAAGGGCTGCTACTTACTTACTTACTTATACATACAAATAGGCTGTATTTATATTGTTTTGAAGGTGATGAAATAAAAGTAGCATGTTTAAAGCGTAGTTTTCAAAAACACATTACTGGTGGTAAAATGATATTTCTCTAATTATGTAGGTTCAGATTGACACATGTCTACAAAAAAGATGTATGCGGCACGGGCGCAGCGGACGCGGCCCACTAACACAGACGTTTCTTACCATCCTTTTCGTAGAAAGACACTAGCAACTAAGATAAAGTGAAAGCCGCTTATAAACCTATAAAAGCCATCGTTTATTGCAATCCCAACAACTCATAGAAAATTATGAATCATCTAGGATTTACCTTTATTGTACTCTTTAATATGAAATAACATATAAACTCGGAATGTACAAAATGCTCTTAATAATGTTTATATACTTGATTGATGGCGGTGTCTTATTGCACCAGTCGGCTCTACAGAGGCACACTTTATATTCAGCATCAGCTAACCTAAAAAAATTAGAAAAATGTATAGACTATACATATAAAAAGGTAAGTAGCAGCCTATTACAGTCACACGACTGAGTTTAGTCACTCGACTGCCTCATTGGTCTAGTGGTTAGCATGTTCGACTACAGACATGAGGTCCTGGGTTCGAGTCCCGGGTCGGGCCAATTCAAACATCAATATTGAGTTTTCTATTTAAGATTTTCTCAATATTTGCCCGAAGTTGGGAAGTTGGCGGTGTGATCCACCCCCGTGCCTCGGAGAGCACGTTAAACCGTCGGTCCTGCGCCTGATCTCTCTCCGGTCGTGTCGGATTCCCGTCACATCGGTCTATGAGAGTGAAGGAATAGAGAGTGCACTTGTGTACTATGCCTGCAAATCTGCAGTGGAGCAGCGTAGTGGGTCTATGCTCTAAAAACCCTCGCTCCTCGGAGCGAGGAAGCTTGTGCCCAGTAGTGGGACGTTAATGGGCTGCTACTTACTTTTACTGAGTTTAGGTCTCTCTCATAGGCATAAGAGATTTTAGGGCATAGACCCAGCACTCTGTTCAACTACTAATTGGCAGGCTACATTAACCCCAGAGTTATTCCCGGAATAAGCAGGTTTACTCACGGTATTTTCCTTCACCTAAAAGAATAATGATGGATTGAAAAGAGTAATCAAGCAAGCAAGCAGTGCCGTGCATTTGAACCCGCGATCTCTACAAACGAGAATCCACGCGTCTCACCACTAAGCCATTATGGCTTTTAAATCTACATACTTGTATATAGCAAACAAAAATTGAATTGAAATAGTTTCTATCTGTATTCGTTATAGACTTTCAAACCATCAAACCGATGACCAATTCCAAAACGATTTTAGACCATTAAACTCACTCACTCATAACGAGATCTTCAAAACTATTCGCAATGGACTTTAAATTTACCAATGCGATTCTGGTCGCAATGTAAAAATAGTTAATTAGGGATTTTCCCATATTCCCACGGAATGGAGTTTGACGTAGGTGACACCAAGAGGAACACAGAGTAGAGTACACTTACAGAGTAGTACTTAGTAGAGTTTAGAGTCCTTTTAAATCGTCATATTACAGCAAATACTTCCCTAAATTTTTTCAGTTGAGAATCTAACTGATAACGAAGCGAGTACTCCACACGAAAACATTATCAATAGAATACTTTTAATCTATTTAAAAGTGACGAAAAGTAATTATAGGGTAATTATTCCCTTTTTAACCTACTTCAAAAAAAGGAGGAGGTTATCAATTCGTCTGTATTTTTTTTTAAATTTGCATAAGCATGTGCGCGACAAATGGACGAATAACTCAAGATCACGCCAACAGATTTTGACGATTCTTTTTTTATTTGAAAGGATATACTTTAAGGGTTGTTTTGTGATAGTTTGGTAAGGTTCTGATGATGGAATCCATGTCAAAGTGATGGAACTCTTCAATTCTTAGGAGCAAATCAACGATACTCGGAAGAATCTTCTATAAGCTATCCAGATATTTGAGTTGCCTACCGTAATTTCGGTAAGGTCAAGTGCTAGTCGTAGTTAAATATGAAGATCAATGGAACTCCTCAATGGCTTACAGTAAGAGTGAGATTTTTGACAAAATCTGTAACTGTCTGTAATCAAATGCCAATGACCTTACGTTTGTTGCTGCATTGCAATATTTGAAAGGTGAATTATGTGTGAAGCGGTGGACTCGGTGTCAGCCAATGTACCTACATATATAGCTATAGGTGGTAGAAACGCGAGAGCTGCCAAGTGGACACGCGGGGAACATCTTCCTTGGCTGACACCGACTCCGAATATAAGAATACGAAGAACACTTTAAAAGAATATTTCTTACTTTTTAGAGCATATTAATGAGCAAATTTGTAACTTTGTTTTGAAGGCGGTTCTTTTTTTGTCAAAATTTATATTTATTTAACAGTGTAATGCACAATTTTATTAACCTCTCCTTTATATGTCTTCTAAATACATATAGGGCTTGGTTCTAAAGCTAAAGGGTCCCATAACTATGTGAGCCATAGGTAATGTTGATGAAATCGGTCATGAGAGTGATAAATAAATTTTACTTAAGTATCCAATTATTGTGCATATGTGTATACTCAGGTTTTAAAGATTAGGTAATTATATTACCTTTCTAATTTGCATGTCATGGCTCTAGTGGGTGTGTCCATGGATCTTGGAAAGGGGTCTGTATCACTCACGTGATAACAACCCCTCTGCACGATCCAAGCATGCCTCGCTCGAGCAGTCCAAGAACGGACAAAGCACATTGCATTATCTGTAAGGTTTTAAATATAATATTTTGACTGCTCGTACGTATAAAGTATAATGATTCAAAGATAAATTATTTATGATTCTATTGTCTGTATTTTTTGATAACAGGTTATCACCTGGCTGTGATTACACGGGATGTAAAATGATAATACAATCTTAGAAGCGTGCGAATCTGTCAAGAGGCAAGTTACCTCGTGTTCTGCACAGTATCGTACCGGATCGCAAATCTATTTACTGGGCGGTACGCCTTCGTTGATAGACTGGTAACAAGCTCCGGCTGAAGCCTCCCACCAGTCCAATTCGAACGCAAGACTTCTGCAAGCAAAGCGAGTACTCGCACCGCCGTGTCAGCGAGGTCGTCGTAGTAATAATATGTTTTTTGCATCTTGTTTTATTAGCTATATTTTTTCAAATGAAATGATGACCTAGATTGATAAATGGGGTGATATAATCATTGGGACTTTAAAAACGCCTAAAACGCTAGTTAAAATGTAGGGGCTGCCGATTTATTAAGCAAATCAAATGATTATCATCCCATTTTTCTATAGGTAAATTTTCAAATTTATACCAACAGGAAAATTATAACAGAGTCGTGAAGACTCTCTGTGACACAGCTTTCACGCTCGCCATCCCTCCTGATGAAGGCCAACAGCCACGCACACTCCGAATAATATTACAAACCAATTAAAATCCTTTTTCCCAAAATACATTACGGTGTAAATAACCCAACCCGCAAAAGAGCGCGGTGGGTCTATGCTATAAAAACTTGAACACCTGTTAGCTGTTTAGCAGTGGGGCGTTAATGGGCTGCTACTTACCTTAACATTTCAGCAGGTGCTTATATTTATTCAAATCTGATACCTAACCCAGCAAATGTATTAATACTACAAGCAATTGAACAGTAAAACCTGCTGAACAATTAAGCAGATAATGCCGAGTATTGTTAAATATTGATGAAGAGGTTGTAAATCCTCCACCACATAGATCCTGGGTGCGGTGATTCGCAGAACAATTGTAACAAAGCAAAGCTGTTGTCTCCGCAGAGTAAAATAAAAATAACAATTTCAAGGCACTCATATTTACACTATTAGTCCTCATGGCTGAGATAAATACACGTTTATTTGTTTACTATAATTTTTTGACAAGAACACTTCAAAACTTCAAACACATATTTCTGTCCATAGAACATCTGTCACGTTTAATTCAATCGGGAGATTTAATCACTGATTTCTATTGTTTGAATACATACTCTTAAGTCCCTTCAAAGTTGTTTAATCCTACTATTATACTACGTACAAACTGGTCCAATCATGGTCTAATAAAAGACTTTACTGGCATCTGTTGACATGATTAGAAATCGAAAGCATAGCGCAATGGTAAGACTCGTGGAACAAAATTATATAACTATGTTATCATTGCCTATCCTACGTAAAAAAAACTTTCTAAACTCATAGCGTATCCCTTTGAAGATATCATTCCTAAGCTAATAGAAAAGAGTTTTTAACCATGAACGAAGCCTCCCTTTTGCTATCGAAAAAAGTAACCAGAAAGGCCTCTAAAATAATAATGACCAAGGGTGCATAAGGTTAACTACCTCATTGGTCTAGTGGTTAGCATATTTGACTACAAACATGAGGTTCTGGGTTCGAATCCCGAGTCGGACTAATTCAAAATTGAATATTGAGTTTTCTATTAAGATTTTCTCAATATTTGCCTCGGAGAGCACGTTATACCTTCGGTCCTGCGACTGATCTCTCTCCGGTCGTGTCGGATTCACGTCACATCGGACTATGAGAGTGAAGGAATAGACAGTACACTTGTGTACTGTGCCTGCCATCCCACAGAAGAGCAGCATGGAGTGAGGAGGACTGTGCCCAGCTTTGGGACGGTAATGGGCTGCTACTTACCTTAAACGTGATACGCAAGACTTACCTCGGAGAAGGACATATTTTGTAGTTATAATCATGGTGAATATGGTAAAGGAGGTAAAGTATGATCTGTCTATGTTACCAATAAAAAAGCTTAAAAAATACACAAAAATACTAGATTGAAATGTAGATATTACTGTTATTCATAAGGTTTCACAACCCTACCTGTTGTTCATCTATCCTAATATTATAAAGAGGAAACATTTGTGCTTTTGAATGCATGTTTGTAACGATTTCACACAAAAACTACTGGACCGATTTCAAAAAAATTTCACCATTAGAGAGCTGCAGCTTCACTGAGCGACGTAGGTTATATTACTTACACAAAAAATAGGGATCCCTAATAAAAATGCATTAATTTAACCCAAGGTGTGAACCAAGAAATCTGCCATCGCGTGGGCTGCGGAAACTATTGATGATAGAACAAAAAAGTTCTACAGTATTATAGAACGTATTAATATCCACAGCCTTTTTTTTGCAGATATTAATATTTTCCATGATACCACATGTCCAACTACTGTAGTTATGCCACTATAATTACTTTTTTACATTTTAAAAGTTAATAAAAGTGCCGATAATAATTAAAGATCGTTCCAATTCATGTAAAATACTTTTTAAATCATTAAAAATCGGACATTCCATTCAAAAGATATAACGAATTTTAAAAATGTCAATCTAAAGAAAATTGTAGCTACCCTTATAACTGGGCTTGCGACTGGTGAGTTAGCTCATATTCCAAGAATACCGATAATATCCACCGATATACCTAAACTGTTTTTATTTCTATGAAACTAAAAATTACTGGAGCGATTTTTCATTAACTTAAAATCAAGAATTTTTCAATACCTGTAGGGTATTTTTAAATTTGCTAATGTCGGACATGCTACGCATTATTGAATTATAATTCAATATATAATACGTTATTCGTCTACGCTAATATTCGTAGTAGTAAAAGATATTATTTTTATATGAAAAAGTACCTACTTCTACATAGAATTGTTGAGGAGCAACGCAATCTTGCAATATCCCGTCTACTAGGACTAATCAAAGTTGATTTTTGTAATGGATCCTCACCATATAATGTATTATCTAATGTTCCGTTGTAGCATAAAAGAGCTAGCGTATTATAATTAAATACTAAGGTTATATATAAAACAAAAATACATGTCATGGCCTACCAGCTTATAAATATTTTTACGTAGTCATCAATTTGTACTTGATCAAAGTTAAAGACTATATATGACTTACCCAATTAAGTTGAACGTACTGAATTGAGAATATACTCATATTGGTGGGATGTAGTTTAAAAACCCACTAAGTGCATTATAAACTCTGCTCTTTGGTATGTTTAAAATTGTTTTCCCTTTGTTTTATTGTTACCTTTCTAATTTAATTCCCACTAAATACTCTACTAGTGATTTTGACGTGTATGTGTCTTAAAAATCCCATACAATTACAGGCAATTAAAAAAAACAATAATAACAACATCGGAGGATACGATTTGGTGTTGTATCTTCATATCTATCACCTCCATCTAAATGATCAAAGAATTTATTACGCTAAGGACTGTAACACATCACGCGCAGTGGAGAGGGATGGTCACGTTACGTGACGTATTCACGTACAAGCGGTCGCGTCCATAACACAGCCACATACCATTTTTTTTATAGCTGACAGGTCAACTATGACCTAATGGTAGGTCATGTCAAACTGCATGATGGTATCGCATGAATCTTATAAAAGGTACCCGTGTAATGGTTCTGCACAGCATGTTACTGAAACAAAATTTTTGCAATACTGATCTTGTTACAATCTCAAAATACAATTTTGTAAATTGGTCCTACCAAGATTCAAATCTACGACTATTACAAGCAACAATATGCCAGCGAGGCTGTTAAAGTGATAGTGCATTTCTCTCTGTATGCACTCTTCTCTTCTTTCAATTATTGGTCTTCAGGTGTTACAATTGGGAACACACAACTTCGCCAGTATCACGTGGATTGGAGAAGTCATCAACAACTTGAGAGGACAGATTATATAATGGCTGTCATAGACAACGTAATACCATTTTCACTTCAGGAGATTTAAAAAAATTGCCAATCTAAAACAAAAATAAACTTTCGTAATACAGCAAAAAACTTGCTTTTTATTTGTGTTAGTAAAAATTATTTTCTTTATAGAAATATACTAACAAGCTATATTACAGACAAACTTGAAATGATTCTCGCTTATGCTAAAGTGTATACTGGTATTGTCTTTGCGTTTTTGGTTATAAGCGCCACAGACTACATATAGACAAGCCCTATAAACTTCAGTCAGTAACAGATTATAACTAACAATAAGATGTACTACTTTCGCAATCCAAGGAAAAATAAAACAACAGATATTTTTTAAATTAATGTATTTTTACTTTTCGTAAATTGATAACTATTCACTATCGGTGAGGTAACAATTTTTTTTTGTAGAACCATATTTTTTTTCAATCTATCACTCTAAATTCACAATCTAACTGATAATTTCGAGGTGCATTCAAATCACGCTCCTATAAAAGCCATCCAACGTTCTCAAACACAAAAGGGAAAGGAAACTTTTATATAAATTGTAACTAATATGATTACAATGCACCTAAAGTGGACATTTTTACCACCGCACCGCTCAACCCATCGCTTTAACCTTAGAAAACCAGTGTTGCGAATATCTCGATCAATATTGGACCCAGCATAATAACAACACGATAAATATACTAATGTTTCGAATATTACGTCAATTACATAAACAAATCTATCCATCACGGGACGGGAGTAAATGTAATGAAAGTATAAACAGCAGCGCGCGAAACATCGACACAAGTTAAAGTTACTCTGTTGTTTTCTCACTCGTCAAAATGGAGCATAATTAAAGTTTAAAATACTCAGATTGTTTTAAATTCTCCAAATAAATGCTGCAAATAGTTTATAAATCATGAAAGTTTAAATTGCGCGCGAAAATTCGTCAGACTAAAAATACTATGAATGTTTTATTTCACATGGAGTAAGATTTCAATAATAAAAAAAATGCATTTAAGTAAGGCTTTTCCGGGAAATAAATATCCAAAAATGCAATTGAAAGTAAGACATTATCAAATGTGTTTAGACCTTATTTTATTTTAATTGGCATTGACGTGAAACTTCGTCACGAGGTGAAAATACTCAGAAATGTTGTTGCCAAAATTGAGAATAATCTAAATTACATTTTATACACACAGAAGTGCTATTATATTACCAGGAAAGAAACATTTGTCATTTGCGTGAAACGACATCAGTCACTAAAAATACTTTGGAACGTATTGTATAAATGTTTACACCTCTAATACCATAGACAATGACACAAACGTTTAAAAAAGAGCAATTGACATTAAGACACTGCTATGAAAATTTGTCTTATTTATTTTCTTAGTCATTTATATGATTAAAAATTATTTTATAAATATATATATTAATTTGTTTTAAGATATATTCATAATACAAGTCACAGACTAAAATCTACACAATAGCCTAAATCAATATTAATTATAAATGGCAACAATTTTATATTAAAACGAAATCTAAATTTTCACAAGTTAAATTTCACTTATAATAGGCAAGATTTATTGATAAAATTTTAATTTCAATAATTATACTAATTATGTTTTTTCACTATCAAACACACACCATGAAAACAAATCCTTTTTTTCATTAAACAGATACTACATACAATATACTAAAATTTTGTTTGTACAAAAAGTGTATTTGAATCATCAAGTCCGTCCGTAGCTAATCAATCTACCGATGCTTTGGAAGATTGTTTATGCCGAGAATATACAGTAGTTACTCTTGCCAATAACGTTTACATTGGTATTTTATATGGATTGGTAGAACTTATAAATATGAATCTAGATTCAAATCTAAGCATAGCTGTAATCCAAGTTTTCATCATGGGTATAATATACATACATACATAAAAGTATCCGAAACTTATCAATACAAAAAAATATAACATTATTAGTATATTATAATATATTGTTTTTTTTTTATTATTACATAAATAAATAAACATACAAGTAATTTATACGGACGAGAACGTCATAAGAAAACATTGATGAAAAATTATTATTGTAATAAACAATCGAATTTGGCTGATCGCTCCTCTCTATCGTTTGTGCCGCGCACTCTCTCTCGCTCAGACGGAACAAGACAATGAGTCATGCTTTCCTATGCGTGAAACTGGCAATCATCGATAATAACACGTTAATATGTCCAAAAAATTGAATCTTAATATAATTTTAGTGATAAAATCATAATTACGTAACATCTATACCTAAGGACTGTCATAACGTATTTTTTTAATACTACCCTCAATTTAAGTTTTTTATTTCTCTATGATAAAAGATTATAACGCAGCAACAATTATGTATAAGCAAAAGTTATGGAGTAAATAAGTACAAGTGTATCTCTCAATATTCGCTCTATATTAATAAGGATTTTAAAGACCCTAGTTAAAAATTTTCAAATCCCACGAAAATAAATGCCTTTTTTGAACAATTTCATATATGAAATTGAAGAAAAATGCTACAAATTGATAATACAACAATATAGTACAATTTCACATATGGAATTTTGCAAGTCATAAATACTTGAAAATGCAACAATATTTTCATTATTTCGCTCACGACTCGGCAAGCTCTTCTTATCGAAAGACCAGAAATGTAACAGGATGAGCTGCGGGGTGCTGTCCCCTGCTTTACTTAATACTTTAAAGGTATAAGTTATCATAACCCTTTATTGATGAATTAGCAAAACACTAAGTGACACATCAATTTAGTCTATGTCCAAATGCACAGATAAAAATGGTATATTATATTAGACTTTGTAAAAGACTACATGAAACCTTTGCGAGATAAATAGAAATTAATATTTTATTCAAACTAAAAAGATGGCATCTTATAAGTAGAAGACTAGGTTGATTATAATTTCTCTTCTATATATATATATAATGAATAAATTAATAAGCCTGAAGAATAGATAAAAACACTACTTATTCTGTCAAAGATGTAGTTTTTAAAGTTTTTTTTTAACCAATATCACTCAATAATTAAATAGGACTTGCATGTTATTATCATGTCACTCATTTATTTCTACCCTCACTATTATTAAACAGTAAAAGAATGAAACAGTACTGATTAATTGTGGTTAATTTGTAAATTGTTAGCTAACTCTATGTAAAAGATTTTTATAGTCTTTTAGCTGTTACATTAATAAAAAAAAACTGAAACACAGTACAGATTATGCGTAGTGGGATAATCAAGTAAGCTATTTCATGGCGAAATGTGGTTATAGAATGACTTCATTGCAAATCCAATTGATCAAAAAGATCTAAATCTGTTAAATATCCAGACAATGATAGACATAATAACTATTATATTATATTCAACAAACATTGGTTGTGCATTTCGTGAAATATGTTCACCCTTTGGGGTCACTTTGACAATACACAGGAGAAATCAACAAAGAAAAGGGAAAGAGAACTATTGCTGATGTATAATATGATATACAAAGGTTATAATCTTTTATAGAAGTCTAGCTCTCATACTTCCTCTAAATAAGGGGAAACAATTGCAATTGTCATTTATTGAAACATTTCGCCCATTCCCCCCTACGCTGGGGGGGGGGGGGGGATTACAGAAAACCATAACAAAATGGGACAATTTGTCATGATAACACATACAATTTACACCTTGTTTCAATTTAAAATTTCGAACTGATTAATAGACAATCATTCCACAATAGAGAACTTCAATTTGAAGTTTACATTTAAACTGTTCTTTGTTCATTTAACTGTCATATTTCAATTAGAAAATTTTTGACAACTACCTACATCTGCACTAGTATCACACAAGAAAGTATTAGCACACATACAACTAAATTTTTTATTGCAATTACATGAAATAAAATATATGTACATACTCATTAAAAATTTATAAGGAAATATAGTCATATTGAGAATATGTTATTAATAAAGGAATCTATATAGATTGGGCGACGAGTTGACGGCGGATTGGTCATTCAATTTTACACAATGAGATTTATCCAATATAAATGCAAAGTTAAAAATTAAAAGAATCAAACATAAATTATCCATCGATAAATGATGGTGTAAAAAATTGTGATACATTTTACAATAAAATATGAGCAATTATAAAGACAACAGGTTAAAATGATTGAACAAAGCCAAACTACTCAGACATATCCTGGATTTTATACTCGTTGTGCATTCAAAGTGTGACTGGATTGTTCTGGTCTAGCTGACAGTCCAGTCTAAGCCCCAACGCTCTGATACCTTCAATTGAGCCGATGCAGCATCTTTTAGGGAGAATAAGTGTGTCATTTCTTGTTCTGTTTTAGCCAATGCGATAGCTTTTTCGAAAAGCTCTAAAGACCTCTTTAAGTTGCCCCTGAAAAGTTAAAAGAAAATTTGTAGTATGCGTTGTAGTATTTTTTGCGTTTTCGCAATTTTGAATCATGTTAAAACGTTTCGTGGAAGTAGGGTGTCTACCAGTGTCATCATAAAACTATTTGACACACCGCGACATCTTTAAATATCTAACATATAAAATTATCGTATCGCAATGTTGGTCGGTTGTTGATAGGTCTGGGAATCGGTCAACCTCTATATTTCATAATCCTAAATGTTAAGAGTTGTTCATCCGTTGAATCAATATATACAACCTTAAATTTTGCGTTTTTTAATAAAGATATTATATATTTACAACATTTATTATATTTATACAAGGTGTCAGGAGACCGCCTACGAAATAGAAAACAGACGATAGTACTAATGACACCTTTGATGATGGGACGGAAAAACCTGTCTTGCCTAAAAAAAATATTATTATTTACGCCCCATCATGTTAGTACAGCTAAATGAAGCGATGATTTCGTAAAAATATATTACTTTGCAAAACAAGCAGCAATGAAACACAAAATAAAAAACAGCTGAGCTCTAATCAACGTTCGCTAGATGCCATTTTTTTCTAAACTTAAAGTAGCATAAATTATTTCTTACATCAGCTATTTACGAGTGAAAACCTCATACAGATGAACAGGTAGACAATTTATTTTTATTGTGTTTTTGATATAAATATACATTTATATATACTTTTTGGGTATGTATTTAGTTATAAGTAGTGAATTTGAAACTACAAACATTCAATACAATTTTATTTATTTCTATAGATTTTTCAGAAAGTATATGTGACAGTAAAATACATTTAAACTACTGGAACGATTTCTATGTAAAAGTGTGTTCTCAGTTTGATTCAAGAATGGTTGTGAATCTATCACAACTCAATCCCAATTTCCCTATATTTCTAGTAGATTGACAACTACTTGGGTGACACTGCCAAAAACAGTCTGCTACTATATTTATATAATCTTTATTTTATAATTAGTAACATTTGAAGTTGTAAATTAATTTGAAATACATAAAACAATAATAAAAAAAATTTAACTATATACATGATAAAAATCCATATTATGCAATACATTGTTTGTTGAAACATTTAAGAATAAATTAGAGCAGCTATGGAACATAGATATTAATGAGAATGTAGATATATAAATATTCAATAGCAAATGTCTTGATATATAATGAGCAAAGTATATTGGTTCTCTAATCAACAAATAGCAATAAAATAGAGCAAGCATTGTGACTTTAACACTTGAATAGATAAGAGCAGACCAAATTAGCTATTAATTTCCTTACATTTTATAATAATTTCTCTATTACAATAACTATATCAATCTCCAGCAGTTGTAGAGAAATATACAGAAGAATTTTACTTTTCCAATAAAAATCTAGAAAGCAATTTGGTGTAAGTTTTAAAAGCACTTGACAGCATTTTAATGATCCTGGATAATTAATAAGTATATTACTAATTGTGTTTAGGTAGTGAAGGTATAAGCCCAAGTTACATAAAATATCCTCTATTTTTATTAAATAGTGACAAGAGAACTCTTAAAAAAAATTGGTTAAATTTTTAGATATTTTGAAATCAAAGGGCATCATGTTTCCTTGGGCACCTTATTTTGCTTGACTTTTTGCTGCCTTTCTATAAAGCTATTATGTATCTTAAAAGAACACCTATGGAGTAAGTTTATCCATTATTTTATGCCACTAGCTAACCTGTGCAACTTCATATTAGGTTTCAAAAAAAGGGGGAGAGATTAGAAAGAGTAAAAAATACTTTAGAACCTATTGTTATATGTATCAAATAGAAATGAATTATTAAAATTAGTCAATCTGTTTCTTGAGAAGTGCAACAACAAACACTCACTAGTTTATATTTACATACTTAATTAGATTTAATTAAATTATATATTTTAATGTTGTGTTAAAACAATATTTTATGTAATCCACTAAGATGGTGGTTTTTATGAGCTATACATAAGATAATGTTCATCTTTAAAAGATAAACAAGTCAAATACTGATATTGATAGCCTTTATCACAGTTCACATAACTAAAACTAAGAAGTTACCCAAATCTGATTTTCCAGTGTTTCATATTATTCTTATAAGAAAGAACAGATATTAAGTCCATTCCTATGACATCTAGAGCAAAGTTTTCAAAACTCATGACATAGAAAGAAATCATAAAACGTATTATCTGAACTTGAAACAGATGATACTTTACAATTTTTCATGATGATTAATAGTTTTAAATAAATATGATTAACATTTGTTTCAAAATTGGGTATCAACCACTACAAGTTTAAAAACATGTATATATTTGAAATTGAATAGTAGAATACAAAGGTATTTTATTAACAATTGAATAATTTGCACAAGATATACAAATATTGAGAGGAACCAATAGTAGGAATTTAATAAATGTTAGGATACTGCAAGCATATTTTTAATAACATAAGCACATGTAAAATTCAAAAGAAAGAAACTCAATGTCAGTACTACACATTGTCAAAAACAAGGTCATTAAATAAAATTATATAGTTAAGAGTTCGACTGATGCTGGTGTAGTCAAAGTATTATTTAAAACCAACTTCTACATCAATTGATAAAGGTCCAATTGCTAGCACGACTGAGACAAATGGAACGTCTACCTCAGTCACGACTGAAGAACCCCGAAGGAAACGCATAACGCGGAAACCCGTTTACCTAAGACGTTGAATGTTATTTTATATGTATTCTTAAATGTATTTATATTTTACTGTGTATTTCTGTTTAGTTTTTAAGTATTGGTGGAGGGATATGGTGTATGGAGTGGGTACCGTAAGAAAAACGAACTGTCAGTTGTGTAACCTGTAGTAAACGTGCACTGCGCAGTTTGTGTTTTATTTCAAATTTATTGCAAATATACTACAAATAGATAAAACTACTAATAGTCATGTGACTACTTTAAGATTCAAATTATTCATTCATTTAATTGTAAACAAGTTTAAGATTCAATTTTGGAAAATTGAATAAAAATGTAAGGTAAGCAGTAGTCTACTAACATGCTACTACCAGGCACTTTCCTGCTCATGCAAAGGAGGGTTTTTAGAACATAGACCAATCTTGCTGCAGGTTAGCATGCTCTACATACCCTAGAATTGCTCCAGGGATATGCAGGTTTCCTGACAATGTTTTTCTACGCCAACAAGCACAATGTTCAATTTTAAACCGCAATTAAACTTTCTCATTCTTCTTAACATAAGCTATAAAAAGTAATGATATAATCACCCACTTACCTTTGAACTTCAATTGTACCTAAAGTCTCATATGCAAAATCACATTTGTCATCAATTTCAATAGCTTTATTAATTAACTTAACAGCTTTATCAAAATCTGTACTCTTTTGTAATTGAACAAGCCCCTTATGTACATACAATGTGGCATTATTGGGATCAACAGCTAATGCAGACTCAAATAGAGCCTCAGCACGACCCCATTCTTGCTGATCAGACAGCACTTGTGCATAAAGAATGTAGACTTCAGCACACCTTGGGAATCTTTCTAAAGCACGCTCAAAATCAACCCTGACTTGTGTTAGTGCTCCAATATTTTTGTGCAACTGAGCATGTCTATAATCTGCATAACATTTTTGAATATAAGCAATTGAGAAATCAGGATTAAGTTCTACAGCTTTTGCAAACTCTGCAGTGGCTTCATCCATTCTTTCCAATAAAAGATACACTTGACCCCTGTGATGATATATGTCAGAGTTATTTGGGTCTAACTTTGCAGCATTTGCGAAATCTTCTAAACAACACTCAGTATTTTCTAGTTGTGTGAATAATGATGCCCGCTTAATAAGAGCATTAACTCTAATTTTTGTAGAGGCATCACTGTCAATTACAGTCTCAAGGTCGGCCTGTGCTTCTTCATGTCTACCTAGGAGCAAGTAAAATGTTGCTCTTAACAGTAAAGCCTCATATTTGTACTTTCCATCAATCTCTTCAGTGCAAGCACCAACTACCGCATCATAGTCTTGAGCATCAAGTGCACGCTTTGCTTTTGCAAAACCACTAGTATCTTTTTCATCAACATACATTTTTGTAATAGGATCTTCAGAGAAACCAGAAAAGTAAGTTTTGATAAAATGTTTAGAAGGCATAACTGGTTGTCTCTTGGCAAGTGCTTCTCGCGCATGCTGTCTTCCAAGTGCTTTTAAAATACGATCTGCATTTATAAGGGAACTTTGTACCTGGAATCTCTCAAGAATACATGCAGAAGTCACATCTTCTAGAGCAAGTACAAGGTCACCACTCTTTTCAGCTGCGCGTGACCGTCGAAGAAAAGCTTTTACATACTTTTCGTTGAGTTTAAGTGCAAAAGTACAATCCTCTTTGACTTGTTCCCACATTTCCCTCTTTTCATAGCAAGCGGAACGATTTTGGTAAAATGTAGCAAGGTCAACGGTACGATCTGGAGGACATGCCTCAATAGCTTCGTTGTACAAAGAAATGGCCTTGTCATATTCACCAGCATGGAATGCTCGGTTTCCGGCACCCTTTAATTTCATGGCACGATCTATAGCACTTTCCGCAGCTTTCGCATTATCTTCATTGTCTAAGGAAATCGTAGTCTTAGCTTTCAATTCCGCTACCTTTTTCTTTTCGGGATCTTCTAATCTATTTCTTAGATAAAGGTAACCTAAACCAATAGCTAAAGGAGCACCGAGAAGGATAGCTAGCTGCCATTTAGGAAAGGGTGTACTGCCCGTTGAAGCCATCCTCTGTTTTTCAATAAAACATTAACGATTCACCATTTATTTGCGAGAATTAAATCACTAATGAATCTCCAAATTATATGATTTTGCCCAAGTTCTTCCTGTTCCTTTTTTTGCTCTATCCCTTTTCTGTGGGCTTAATGCTCTGACATTGCGTTACAGATTAGATAGGATACCATAAGGAATATAGAGTACAAAATGTGTCATGGTCAGCTATGGATCATGCGAAATTGTCTATGAACTGACTAAAATGTGCCAATAAGCAGATATATTAGACCTTTTACCGTGCAATTTACTGTATTCTGAGATTTAGTAATATGACTCGCCACCCAAATTCGTAGGCTGTCAATTGGGCTGTTTTTATTCTTCTACAAGCTCCCTTTATACTTAAACAATAAATCTAAACATTTTGTGGGAATCGATTTTTTCAACTGCAAAATCTCTGAACTTTTTAGATCCAAACCAGCTATTATTTTATTTAAGTAGGCCTTAAAGTAAGGAAACACGCAAATAATGACCATTCCGTTGAATTAAAAAAAAACAGTCTTCTTTGAAAGATGTCTATTGGTAACATTGATCGCCAAAATTGACATTTATCAACAGCTGTTAACCTTTGATACGAATTAAATATTATTATATTAATTATTAAAAGAAGAATTGATTCTTAAACACCTGAAATTAATGGAATTATTGAATGATATTCATCTTTTTTATGAGAATTTAATAAGTATTTGGGAATTTTGTTAAATACTGAATACAGTTTATAACTCGTAAAATTGCTGTTATGCAAACGACAAGAATTTATTTTTAATGTAATTTTTATATTAATGTGCCAAATTATTAATTCTATAAAGCAATATAAATATTCTGAAAACGTTTATACTGTTCTATGACACAAAAATTAAACATGTTTTCCAGAGTGTTCTGTAATACTGTAAGTATAAAAGCATATTTAGATAACTCCATGATTGAAGTGCAAATTGCAATATTTTAAACTTTTATGTATATCAAATTCCAGGTTAAATCAAACAAATGTTTTTTGAAAAATAGGACATTTTTGGGTTTAAATGCTCCTACAGTATCTCCACAAAAGCGCCTTAAAAGTGATTTATATGAGCCTGACTACCTTATAGTAAGCATATTATCTATTTAAAAAATATTCATTATTCCAAATTTAAGGAAAAAATTACTGACATACTACTTTAAGGTTAAGGATTTTGGGGTTTCTTGGGAAATTATTTTTGAAAATGTGTAGTTTCAATTTCAAGTTTTTTTTTATTTAAAAGATCTACACACCATTAATTGTGCACATTTTTATTTTAGTCACAGTGTGATTAAGAATAGGTGAGCCCTCAGACTTGATTGATCCTTAAAAATAATTCCTCAATTTATTTTATTTATTATATCCAAATAATTGTACATCATAAAAGTTTGTACCTTTATTTAAAGTTACATATAGTAATATTCTAATACATAAAACTATTAAATACATAATTTTATTATGAATTTAAAATTTTATTTTGAATATATGCTAATAAATAATTTCAGAGCATGCAACCAGATGAACCAGTCTATGACTGCTTAAATTTGCAAATAAAAGGGTATGATTATACAGTTCTAGAATCTTGCCAAAAAGAAATACACAGATATGCTGAAATAATGGGCATACAGGTTGAAGAATGGTAAGTGTTTCATATATTATTACTGGTGCTATACACATAACTATAAATAAAATATGTATTTAATGATAGTTATTCTATTTATATCCTTGCATTATTTCATAATTTTCTTGTTCTTATAAAAATCACTTCTCAATAGATCTAACTATATTAACATGCATATTTTAATTAAGTTAGTTTAGTTTAAATAAATGTATCTATACTAAAATTTCAATGAACTGTCAAAATAATATATGAAAATAAAGTATTATAGGCTTTAGTTACTTGGCTTATAAAAAAACTACTTTTCTTTAATATATACATGTTTGTGCCTTATACATGTGTACTTTCCATGTTTTGTTTTAATTCTACTTTTCCATATAATAGTTTAAAAGCGAGAATAAGAGTAAGATTGATAATTCTATTTATCCTCAAATTAAATAACCTATTTTAGAAGTTTTGATAATATATCAAAGATATGTTTTGTAACAAAACTATTTTTATTTTATGTAGTTTTGCATAGTTAAAGTTTTATTAAATTAAATGTCTGTACCATGTACAGAAAACACTCCAATGACTGCTTGTGAGATCACATTGGCAATGTCTCCTCAGAACTGTCACAGTTTTAAAATAGATTAAATAAATCTCTCGATTTTGTTGTGTACATATTCGTAAATATACAACATTATGATGTCACGAACAAGGTGACCAATCATTGCATGTTTATAGTTAATTTTTTTTTTTTTCACATTGAATATTAATGTAACTAATCATAAAGCTTTTAAATCCTATATTTTTTCCCAAATCCCTATTACAGTTGGGCAACACCAGCACAGCAATTAAAAGTTCAGAGATTTAAGCCGAAAAGTACAGCGCTCGAATCAGAATATCAACTTAATATCTACGAAAGGAATGTTCAGGTGATACATAGACATAATATTGTATTACAAAAATGTCAATTTCATATTCTCTTTTTATCAATATCATAATATATTCACAAGATTAATTAAAAAATCTTACTATAATTAGTTGATGATGAAAGAGAATGCTCTGATCTAAATAAAACAAATTTGTAATGATGTTGCTAAAAAAAGATTTCCTATTGAGTTTGTTGTGGGCTCTTCTCAGGACAGGACAGGAATGAAACCTTGTAACTTTAGATTGAAAGTCATGCTTTAAAATCATCATTAGTGTTACATTGAAATTAATGTGTGGAAAGTCCTATATTTGACGTTTAAATAAAAAGACTAAAATGGCAACTTGAATAAAAAATTTATTGAATATGTTATACATGAGATTTAATGGCCACACTGGTGCAGTGGTGGGAGTATTCTTTTGCTAGTAGAGGTCCCAGGTTCAATCAATCAAGTAGGATAGATTAGGATACTTTCTAAATTCCCCCAATGCGATTGCATTTCCTAATTTGTGTGAAACTGGACTGATGGCTTCGGCCGTGGCTAGTGACAATCCTACCAGCAAAAATGTATCGCCACAAGAGATATGTATGATGCTGTATCGAAATCGTAAGAGGTAAATTGTCTTTTACCAGATTAGTCCATCTCAGACTGTATGATCACTTATCATCAGGTGTGATCACAGTCAAGCATTAACCAATCAGAAATAAAAAAGAGTGTATAAAGTGCCCATGTCAGAAGTGAAACTTCTTTGGCAAACTAATTTTTAAGTCTAAAACTTTAGATTTCCGAGACTTGAAATGATGAATATTAAATGAAAATTACTCGTGATTTTTTGTAAAGTAAAAATACCTAACGTCAATTGAAATCTATAGAACGTTGTATATAAATATATTGGCGATATTATATTCTTCACGCGATTAAACACAACACTAGTGTAATATTTAAGAAAACATTTCCTTTCGTTAGTAACACTTTTCCATGTAATCACATCACCACTGCCTCATTGGTCTAGTGGTTAGCATGTTCGACTACTGACATGAGGTCCTGGATTCGAGTCCAGGGTCGGGCCAATTCAATAATCAATATTGAGTTTTCTATCAAAACTTTCTCAATATTTGCCCGAAGTTGGGAAGTTGGCGGTGTGATCCACCCCCGGGCCTCGGAGAGCACGTTAAGCCGTCGGTCCTGCGCCTGATCTCTCTCCGGTCGTGTCGGATTCCCGTCACATCGGACTATGAGAGTGAAGGAATAGAGAGTGAACTTGTGTACTATGCCTGCAAATTCGCAGTGGAGCAGCGTAGTGGGTCTATGCTCTAAAAACCCTCGCTCCTTGGAGTGAGGAGGCCTGTGCCCAGCAGTGGGACATTAATGGGCTGCTACTTACTTTTGACTTTTACTTTTGACACAGTAGTTACAGTCGTGGAGGCGTGATTTGTTTCAAAAGTATCACGCCTTCACGATTACATTGATTCGCCAATGTAAATTATTTTATAAAATGCTTTATACATTTTTTAGATAAAATAATAAAAATAAATAATAGAAACCGCCGTTTTGATATTTTTAGATTTGTTTACGTGTAATTCATTTATTATATTACCAAAACTGTATAATTAAAACGTTAAGCAGTTTCCTTAGTGATGATTATGAGACATACTAAGTTTAACAAGACACCTAAAAAAAATATCAAAAAATGCTCTTTGGGAAAGTGTTAAGTAATAAATTGGCTCAAACGGCTGATTAATCGCTTTTAATTATATGATAATATTATGACAGTTCAGGTTAAATTCGTTTTTTGTCCAAATCGGCAAAAAGTCAACATATAGAAATTTTTTCAATTCAAATTTCTTAAAGAGAATTTATGAAATATTTATATTTTTTTTTCTATGAGTAATAGTATATTAAATTATTAAAGAACGAGAGACAAATTTAAATGCCACATGATAATTTTAAATATTAAAAGTACCTAACCTAACCTTCAAAAGATTTTGCATAAAAAACGCTGCACATCTTCATGACGCTATACCTAAAAACATGGTTTATTTTTTTAGGTTGTTGACGTACCAGCATGGGCTCTGGGTTCATTAATACGTGTCTCACGTGCTTTACTCCCTGAAGGATGTACACTGAACGTCCACGAGCACACTCCGGATCATGAAGAAATACGTTACGTTCCAGACAATGAATTGATTGATTTGAAACAACAACTAGACGATATGGGCGGAGCTCGAGTGGAAAAGAAGAAGCGAAAGTAGTTTTATTGACGTATACTGGAAATAATTTAGCAGTTTTTAATTAAATAGTTATGATGTTGTTTGGTATTTATTTACCCTCATACTTTAAATGAATGCAATGATCACACAGTTATCAACTGCTCACAGACAATATAATGTTAACACACACACACACACATATTATAAATATAGAGTCACGGGTCGGGCCAATTCAAAAATCAATATTGAGTTTTCTATTAAGGTTTTCTCAACATTTGCCCTAAATTGGAGGTGTGCTCCACCCCCGTGCCTCGGACGTTAAGCCGTCGGTCCTGCGCCTGATCTCTCTCCGAGCCTGTCCGATTCCCGTCACATCGGAGTATGAAGGAATAGAGAGTGTTGTGTTGTGTAGTATGCCTGTCAATCCGCAGTGGAGCAGCGTGGTGGGTCTATGCTCTAAAAACCTATTTAACCTAACCATATATTCTACGTTTTATTTATCAAGTTCTTTAGGCGAATGATGGTCATATTTACGGATATAATTCGTGATTAGCGTCCCGAAAATTTGCAGCGTTTTGATGCCAATTGGTTCTAATATTAGGTAGTTTTCGTTTCGTCATTTAATAATTTAATATGCTAGTTTTCATAAATCCTCTATTCTAAATTTTAAAATCAAAAACAAAGCTCAATTTATGATTTCTATTATTGACAAAAAAAAACACGTGGCACTTTTATTTACAATTCGTCATTTGAGATTTCAATAAATTATTCGTAATAATTTTCGTCTTTTAATATTATAATGTCAAATAAATTCCTAACATATCATCCCTTTTTCTCCCTCTTAAGTCTCGGAAATATAGAAGTTTTAGATTTGTATAAATATAAACTAGACTTAAAAATTAGTTTGCCAAAGAAGTTTCTCTTCTGACATATGTTCTTTGTACGCACGCACTTTTTAATTATTTTTTACTATGTATACATAATATTTGAGCATTTGTATATATGTAAGCGTGTATGTATTAGTACGTAGGAATCTTTGTATATATATATATATAGTAGTGGACAACCAGCCCTTTTTACCTTTCAAAATCGTTCAACTCCAAGGTTAATAAGGGATAAGGTCGCCTAATTGTATTATTCTTTTAAGTTTTTTTTATTTTATTTGTTCCATTTTGTCGAGTGCAAAAAATAATCTATCTCTATTTATTGCAACGTTATAACCACACACTACTTATGCGTTCAATACCTATAATTTATTTAATACAGCCTTATCTAAATAATTGTTTTACTTAGTAATTTTCTTCAAGTATTTACGTTTATATAAGCCAGTAAATTATTAACATGTAATTATATTGCAATAATACAATCTATCAAACAAAAAATGCTATATCTAATAAGTATTTAGATATTATCTATGGCTATATCTAGATGTCATCAACACTTAATTTTATAATACACTTTATAATAACAGACTTACGACCACAGATTATAAAGTTTAAAGAAATAAAATAATAGACAATATCTGGACGTCATGGATTGCGATTAAAGGACGCCATCAGCGCAGTTAGTTTTTGGCGGGAAATAAAAAAGCTGTAATAGATGAATAAAATTATAAATAATAATATAATAAAAGAAATACGTAGAATTTGTTTAATGTTATACCGTACAATTTTAAAGATAGAAATACAATAGCAAATATATATAGGCGACTGAATATATCTTATGCTATATTTTTTATCTTCTATAAAAATATATAAATTTGCCACGTCTGCCAATGAAAAACAAATTTTATTCATCTGTCCGTTATCATTGATTTAAAAATGGTTGAATAGACTCTCATTGGGCTGTCACTAACGAATAGCTGATTATTGTCCACGAAATTTTTCAACATGCGAATTTTTTATAGAAACAAAAATTTCTTTGGTTCACGCTAAATTTAAGGTATTAGGCTGATGTTGTTTAGATTTTCGCTTTAAGTCGGATAAACAATCTAACAAGTTTTGAAATACCCTTTTGATATTTGACTTTTATTTTTTGTTTCAATAATAATATAATTCTGAAAGAATCTCCTTATTTATCAAATTAGATCGATATTTTCTTTGAAATCAAGATTAAGTTAGATCCGCTGTATGGCAAATTTAGGTAATTCCATTTTCTAATTTGACTGAGTCAGGACTAGTGGAAGTCGTCGGCTTTCGTGATTTATTTTCCGGTTCCATACGAGGTAAATTGCCTTTACTAGAATAATATCTTAGATTGTATTATCACTTATCAGCGGACGTGATCATAGTCAAGCGCCGAACTGTTAATAATGAAATATATGTATTCAATTAGTAGGTACAGGAAAGATTATAAAGTTATTTCCTTACTGACTTCGCGCAAGAGATATAGTAGTTATGCGGTATACGTAATAAATATGTGATAACTATATAACATGTCCGTTATTTGCTAATTTAATGATAAAATAACAAGTGACAAAAATAACTTAGATCCAAATGAGGGTTATTTAGTTACTGTCAAAATTTTAGTTTGCAGTGAGCGAGTATTATTATAACTTAAAGTTCAAGAATAACTCTAAAGTTTTATTATAACGTATAGGTGAATACTATGTTTTTTTTATTTTTTCTAATAGATACTCATAATGGAATTAGCTTTTCCCATTCAGACTCATTTTTACTTTGAGATTCTAATCTATTTTAATATACTTAATACTCTATAGTCAGTTTCTGTTATATATTTAGGTATATCTATATGTAGTCTATGAAAAAATAACTTTTCAGTTCAGTTATTAGACCTATAATGTCAGAGTTACAGTTATTGAAAAATAGCAATAACTCAAATGCTTAATACGTAATCATGTTAGACGTATTTTTATAAAATGTAATAAAATAACGACGAGAGATTTCCGAATATTTCAGCTCAGTCTCATTCAATATCTATAAATTAAAATGCGTAGTGCGCATAAATAGGTCTTCACTTCACGAATACTACGGTATTACTGATGGATAAAGTCACGGGTGAAAGGTAGTGCTATAAAAGTCAAGAGTGTAGACACGCGAATATGTAACTTCGTAAAACAATCACTCTTTTTTTATTATTATACGTCTTAATCGCAAGTGAGAGGTAGGTCAGTGGTCCGTGTACATCGCATCGTTTCCATTATTGTAATCTTTCTATACTAGACATTGTACGCAACTTCGTCTGTGAGTTTTCTGTTTGCCCAGTTTATATATTTCTTTTTTTTCCACGAGGGGGAAATCTTCAAAAGATACCCGGCCTTTTCTGGGGAAAGGCCAGGTTATGTAGGATTATACCCACTAAACCCCCTCGGTGGGCCTCCTCTGCACTTGTAAGGCGACACCAGGCTCTCCATGGAACTTACATCTGGTGCCTCCTTTGTGCGATATCTAACACATCCCATGATTATTTTTACTACAATGAACCCTAAGGCCACTTTAAGCTACATTCTTCTCTGGGTTGTATACTAAAGAACGGTGGGAGCCCCTCTCTTACCGCTTGCATTCCACGATTGCAAGGCGGCTGTTTTACCCCTGCATCTCCGTCTCCGCGTTGGATCAGCCCACTCCCGCGCTCGCTCGACGATCTCCTTTTTAACCAAGACGGTTTCGCAAAAGGAGACCATCGCCCTCCAAGCATCGTATTTCGCGCCCTATCGGACACAGATACTGACTGAAACACCCATGTCCAGTCAGTACTTGTGTCAGTCTAAACGTGACGCTCCTCGATTTTCTCTCAATCCATGCTTTGAAATACGGCAGGATTGCACTGACAATGCGTTGACGTGCGTTCCTCTCCTCCCCAAGCCGAAGTCGCCATTCGTCAAATGCTTGTCGGTGTGCTTGAAGTCTGAGAATCTTGATCTCGCCTGTATCGTTTCTACCGCTTCGACGAAGAAATGTGACCCTCGTTTCCATCTCCGCCAAAATTTCTAGCGGAGAGAAGCGCGCTAAGATAGTAGCCGCCTCAAACGATATTGTGCGATTTCCTCGTGCGATCCTAATGGCCACCTTGCGTTGCATGCTATTGAATATGGCTCTATAGCGTCGGACGCCTGACAGTGTATGAGACCATATAGGTGCCCATACAGGACCATAGATAGCACAATTCCTGCATAGAGACGGCGGACTCCTTCTTGAGATCCTCCAAGATTCGGCATCAGGCGATGCATTGCTCCAGCAATTTTTCCATTTAAAAAGAAAGCAATACTGTAATGAATAATTTATATTTGAAACACTGTCTCATAAAATAAGTTCTTTAAACTTCACTCTTTATACGTAGAGCAGTCGAAATCTTTAGAAGATGTCGCGAAAAGTTAAATATACACCTGAACAAGTGAATTTATAATAACCTATATTTTTTTATTGCCTATGTTTTTAATTTAACCGGTTAAGCAAGTTAATATAATAGGGCGTGTAGACAAGATGACACTCTAAGTACGCTAACGCCAGGAGAACACTTAAAAAATGTATGGGAATGACGTATCATATCGATATGTCACATAAAAAGGTCACACAAATTGTAAGTCTTCGAGTCGTTCGATGCAGCGTTATCGTACTTAGAATGTCATTTTGTGAGGTCGATATTACTAATATAATTTGTTGCACGAACCCACGAGTAGTACTTTACTGAAAAGCAAAGCAACTATGGAAGGCATTAACTGTTTATAAACAAATATATCATCACTTTTCTATAAAATAAAGCTATCCCGCTTATTATCAAGCTCTTACCAATCACAGTTACAAACTTTTGAAAATTCCCGGCAACAGAAGTATTTCGAAGTCTGCTATGACTTCATTGTAATTATCATATCTGCCTCCTTAGCCAAAATGACATTCTAGCTACGATAACGCTACGTGGAATGAATAGAACACTACGGTTTGTTCATGGGGTCACGTGACATTTCTATGTGATATGTCATTACCATACATTTTTGTAAGCATTATACTGGCGTTAGCGTACTTGACAGTAATCTTGTTTACAGCCCTTTTTTGTTTTTTTTTGCTGGGAAATGCTTTTATGAACAAACTTCGACCTCATGGGTCAGGAGTGTGAGCCTTGGCGAGCACGAACGCCTCGCAATACCCCTAAAACCCAGCAAAACCCCTTTTCATCCATGACTGAGGCATCAGGGGTTCAACTTTCGCATTTATCGCTGGTGTCCCAGATGAATCTGACTGAGGATTCACGGAGGCGGGAAGACTATTGTAATCATTGTAATTATTCAGGTTTAACTATAGCGAACTCTTCGTCAACAATACGATATTTTACATGAAAAGGCGCCTAATAAACATTTTTTTATAGGAAAGTTTCGATGTCAATGAGGTATTTAAATAAAAAATCATCACGAAAATTGTATACAGACAAACTTTTATATAGTATTATCGATTAAGCACATAGTTTTTTTTTAAGACAACTTAAAGATGCCTAATCAGGATTCGAATGCAAGACATCACGAGGTCAATGCTGATTAATTTGAAAAGTACTACACAGATAGATTAATTGTATAGAATAAGAAGTAATTATTTAGTTTTCTTCAGATTTTGCAATCTACACTCGTTTAATTGAAGTTGTTGCGTCTATGTACACGATTATCATTTATCTTACAAACGCAACCCTACTTTTGTCTTTATGAGTGACTCAACGAGACAAAATAAGAGCGTTTCGTATTGAATTAACGCAACCTAATACGATACCCACTGTTGTAACAAGTAGGTCGACAATCCTTTCCCCTCGTCAAAATAACCACCTTCTAACTTGCAACATCGCTCTGGACCGACTGCCACGATTAGACTAAAAACTATAACATTTCCTTCTAATAAGAGAACATATAAATAACTAACTAGCTACGTACTGCGGTTTTACCCCCGTATATAGAGATCTCGTGGCAGTGGAAGGTAGTCGGACTATAGATTGATTTTCTTTAACATAAAAGATTTATTTCACTTAGTTTTTAATCAGATTATTAGATAGACACTTACATTCGTAATCTAATCTATATACAGATTTACTTTACAACGAATATATGTCTAATAAATTTTAAATTCATAACAACATTTACATAGAATATCCGTCATTAGTAAATTAAAAAATACTCTACAGGTATAGAAAGACTCGGTCCATTAATTTTTTTAAAAAGTAAAAACAAACATTCAAAAAGCAACACTTTCTTCTATAATATTAAAGTAAAAGATTTATTTGTAATACTTTATTGTTCCCTATAGGCTATACACAACATTTGACAGTTAGGAGTCGACGGGATACATTATTTTCTTTAGATTGACATTTTAAAATTCGGTATATCTTTTGAATGTAATGTCCGATTTTAATAATTTAAATAGTATCTTGCAGGTATTAAAACGGTCTTTATTATACGGTCATTTAATAGGATATGGACTAATACAGAAATGTTAATAATATAGTTTGATTATTGTCGGCACTTATATTAACTTTTAAAATGAAAAAAAGTAGTTATAGTGGCATAACTACAGTAGTTGTACATATGGCATTACAGACTTTTTTGTAGATATTAATGCGTTCTATAATATTGTAGAACATTTTTTTGTTCTATCTTCAATAGTATACGCAGCGTACGCGATGACAGATTTTATGTGACCAATTTTTTCACACCTTGGGTTTCATTATTGCATTTTTATTAGGGATCCCTACTTTTTTGAAAAAGTAATATAGCCTATGTCGTCGTCGCCAGTGAAAATGAAGCTTTCAAATGGTGAAAATATTTTCGAAATCGGTCCAGTAGTCGTTGTGTGAAAACGTAACAAACATACATACAAAAGCACAAATGTTTCCTCTTTATAATATTAGTTTAGTTTAGCTGACCCGCGGCACTTCGTCTTTGTTACATTAATAAAAATTAAAAAAAAAAGAACCGCCTTCAAAACAGACTTACAAATATATTAATATGCTCTAAAAGGTAAGAAATAATTGCGTATGATTTTATAGTGTTCTTCATATTCTTATATTCGGAGTCGGTGTCAGCCAATGTAGGTGTTCTCCGCGTGTCCACTTGGCAGCTCCCGCGTCTCCCCCACCTATAGCTACATATGAGGCACCTTGGCTGATACTGACTCCGAATATAAGAAGTTTTGAAGGCGGTTCTTTTTTTGTTAAAATTTCTATATATTTTTTGATTTTAAGTGAATCTGAAGTAAACTAACTTGTCTCAATATGTGTACTTCTAAAAACGTGTTGCAATGCAGCAACAAACGTAAGCTCATTGCTATTTGATTACAGACACTTATATTTTCTGCCTTAAATCGCACCCTTACTGCAAGCCGTTGGGGAGTTCCATTGATCTTCAAGTTACGGCAGGCAACTCAAATGTCTGGCTAGCTTATAGAAGATTCTGCCGAGTATCGTTGATTTGCTCCTAAGAATTGAAGAGTTCCGTCACTTTGTCATGGATTCCATCATCAGAACCTAACCAAACTATCACAAAACGAGGGTGGGAGAGACGCGGGACAAGTGGACACGCGGGGAACATCCACCTTGGCTGACGCCGACTCCGAATATAAGAATACGAAGAACACTATAAAAGAATACGCAATTATTTCTTACTTTTTAGAGCATATCAGTATATTTGTAAGTCTATTTTGAAGGCGGTTCTTTTTTTGTTAAAATTTTTATTTATACTATATATATTAATAACAAATGTTAAAGATTTAATTTTATATAATAAATTGTACTAAAAGAAAGCACTAAATGGAAGTAATCATTTTTTTGAATTATTATAAATGACATTGTAAATAACATCGTAAGATTCTCTAATTGGGGATTCCCTTAGAAGTTCATCAGAATAGTGTCGCCATTGCCTTGAATTCAACCTTAAATCCTTAGACTTTTGTGATATTTCTATATAACTAAACAGCACATATTGCTGTTTAGTATTGCGTAGCGAAAAATTTTCAACTCAGAGCATTGTGTATAGTTTTTATGTTACAATCCGTTTACGCTACTTATACGTTTGAGGTAAATCAATTATTGCAGCGTAACCTACAAATCAAAGGTTAAGAGTAATATTTCTTAAATTATAAGATTATGTTTGCTTGCTAGTATTGCCTCATTGGTCTAGTGGCTAGCAAGTTCGACTACAGACATGAGGTCCAGGGTTCGAGTCCCGGGTCGGGCCAATTCAAAAATCAATATTGAGTTTTCTATTAAGATTTTCTCAATATTTACTCGAAGTTGGAAAGTTGGCGGTGTGATCCACCCCTGTGCCTCGGAGAGCACGTTAAGTCGTCAGTCCTGCGCCTGATCTCTCTCCGGTCGTGTCGGATTCCCGTCACACCGGACTATGAGAGTGAAGGAATAGAGAGTGCACTTGTGTAGTATGCCTTTCAATCCGCAGTGGAGCAGCGTGGTAGGTCTATGCTCTAAAAACCCCCTCTCATGCGAGTGAGGAGGCCTGTGCCCAGTGGGACGATAATGGGCTGCTACTTACTTACCTTTAGTATTTCAGTGTTTTAGAATAATGGTGACAGTTTAGACCCGTAGATTCTTGTTTAGAGAAAGTCGCGGCTATGAATCCTGGTCAGGCACCTAATTTTAACAAAAAAAGAACTGCCTTCAAAATAAACTCTTCCGAGTATAGAAATATGCTCTAAAACAGGACTCGGCAAATGGCGGCCCGCGGTAGAATTTTGTCTGGCCCATGAAGCAATGTGTATATTATTATTAAAAACACAAATATTAGTTTTTCTAGAAGATTTTTTGAAAGAATTGTGTTTTTTTTTTAAAACATAGAAGCAACTTTTTTGAAACAGTTCATTAAAATTTAATCTTTAATCTTCCCAAATTCTACAATTTTTACGATAAGTTAATTTAGTTAATAATAATATATTTGCTTATTTCATTATACATATATTAATTTATATATTAATGTAATAATTACATATATTTTAAATTACCCCCGGAGTAATCTAAAATATATGGTCCGATATCTTTAACAAAAACTATTCTTGAAATTAGAAAAGAAAACCGTTTGGCCCGAGGTCAAATTTTCATCTGCAATGTGGCTCAACTATCAAAATATTTGCCCACCCCTGCTCTATAAAGTAAAAAATAATTGCGTATTCTTTTTTAGAGTTCTCCGTGTTATTATATTTGGAGTCGGCGTCATCTAAGTTAAGAGTGTCCCGCGTCACCACTTGACAGCTCCCACCTATAACTATATAGGTAACTTGGCTGACTTGACTCCAAATATATTTGTCGGAGAATAAGAGAGAACGGAGAAGCATAAAGCACAGGGGCGTAGGGTTTTCCGCTGATATCTTTATTAATTGGATCCATTATTCAATTTCTTATTCTGTGGGCGTTCGTGGGTAATGTTGGTGCAATCAAACACTTTGTTAATTAACTCGTATTATAATGTTCAATCGCTTAATGTTCCCGATATCAATTTTTACAAACTCATTAACAATAATAGCTAGGAACGCGACAGTTTCAATAGTCGACCACTCCGGCCGACCGCCACTCGAGAACTGCCGAGAGACGGG
This sequence comes from Elymnias hypermnestra, assembly GCA_015832385.1. NCBI lineage: Eukaryota > Metazoa > Arthropoda > Insecta > Lepidoptera > Nymphalidae > Elymnias > Elymnias hypermnestra. The sequence continues at coordinate 787,213 of JACTOM010000903.1, read as the reverse complement.
CCGGACTGCCACTTATTGACTCTGCCCCCACGCCGATACACAGATGGCGCCAGTGTTCCACAGACTATTACACATTATAATACGAAGAACTTTAAAAAAGAATTCGCTGTTATATTTTACATTTTAGAGCATATTACTATATTTTAAAGAGCTTGTTTTGAAGGCGATTCTGTTTTTGTTAAATTTTTTATTTATTTTTAGTGAATCTGAAGTAAACTAACAAATTTATCTAAATATGGGTACACCTAAAGAATGTGTTGCTCATATGAGACAGCACTGTTTAAATGAAACAACTTTATAAAGTGAAATTTACATTGGTAACACCGCACCCGGGATCGAACCCGCAACGTATGAGGGTTCCATTTTTTCGCATAAAAATGTAGCCTTTTCTTTCTCAAGCTCTAGACTATATGTGTACCAAATTTCATTGAAATCGGTTAAGTACTCTTGCCGTGAAAGCGCGACAGAAAGACAGAGTTACTTTCGTATTTACAACATTAATATAGGGTGTGATATATATATATTACTTATATATCAGTGTATCATACACATAATCTCTTTAACAAAGTCTGTTTACAATCAGATCTGCGTGTGAAGTAAGTGCAAGCGTCTTGTCTTAATTTCCATGAGATGGTGAAATATATTCATGGCCATATAAACAAATAGTCGGAATGAAGCTAACGTATTAGCATAACTAATTAGAATATATATATTTTTAAAACAAATTACATAATAACTGTCGACTTTTTAATTGTTAATTTTAAACGATAATATATTTCATAATATTAATGAGTATTAACTAACAGACATTGTTACTACATCTGTGTCACTTAGGAGCAAATTTGATTACCATAAAAATGGTTACAGATCTTAAAAGATAGAGTAATATTATAGTCAACTATTTTATACAACTGTTAAGAAGCTAAAATTCCATAATACATATTTATTTTGTAAATGTTACCGTTTACGCAGCGCACGCAATGGAAACTGTTAAGTGAAATAATTTTTCCCCATTTTTGGAACATCTTTCATTATTTCTCCGCTCCTATTTGTGATAGACTAATGTTTCATAACCTATAACCTTCCTTGAAAATTGGGATATCCAAAACTTGAAGAATTTTTAAATTCGAACCAGTAATTGGTGAGATTTACGCTTTCAAACAAACAATCAAAGTTTTCAGTATTATAATATTAGTATGCATTAACACTCACTTAGATTACAATCTTACACGTATATTGTATATTTGTTTCATGTATTACAAATAGTTCTTGGAAAAAGCATTGCGTAAAATTTGCGGAAACTTGGAAAAAACAATAATTCATAAATTTTATTCTTATGCCCCATCTATCATTTATTGATGGAGTATTGTTTCATTATATCTTTATTTTAAGTCTCACTTAATTAACTTTTAAATATTATAGCATGTATGTTATAGACAATAATACATTGTTAGAAACCTTCACGTATTTAATTACGCTTTATTATGGCTTTGCGTAACATCGCTTATAGTATGTGATAATGTAAGTGCCTCATTGGGCTAGTGATTAGCATGTTCAGTCACAGACATGATATCCTGGCAAATTCAAACATCGATATTGAGTTTTCTGTCAAGATTTTTCCCAGTATTTATCGGAAATTGGGAAGTTGACGGTGTGCTCCACTTTTCGTGCTTTGGAGAGAACGTTAAGCCGTCGGTCCTGTTCCTGATCTCTCTCCAGTCGTCGTATAGCCGTCACATCAAACTATGAGAGGTAAGGAAAAGAGAGTGCACTTGTATACCATGTTTGTGTCCTAAAATCCTTCTCTCCTATAAATGAGGAGGCCTGCGCCCAGTAGTGAGACATTAATGTGTTGCTACTTACCTTTTTATATAATATTAGAAGATTCTGTACATTATAGTAAGATATTTGTTTATTCTTAACTTAGCTAAAGTAGTTGAGTGTGATTTTGCCGCTGTTTCTTAGTAAATGAACTTAATTTACACTTAAATGTGGGACTTATTTCTTTTATTGTAAATTAAAAAGAAATCTATCCTTCTCGAAACTAATCTAGCGAAAAATCTCATCAAAATACGTTGAACAGTTTCGTAAATGAACCGTAACATACACATAAAGAATATTATTTTAATATACATATCTTATATGCTTTCATATGCATTTAGTGAAAAACTGTTCAATAGAAATTGAATAAAGATACTGCAATTCTATTTAGTTTTATAGATGTAAATATAACTACACAGGGTGTTAGGAGACCGCTTCCGAAAAGGAGGACAGACGATAGTACTAATGATAACGGGATGGAAATAAATGCAAATCTAACATAAAAAAATCATGTTTTTAAATCGTTTTATTAGCATTATTTACGCTTCGTTATGATAGTACATCTAAATGAACAGTAGTTTCCTAAAAAATACATTACATTACTAAAAAAAAAATAATCATCAATAAAACACAAATTCAAAATCAGCTGATTATAATCAACTGATCAAATCTGTTTTTAATTTTGTGTTTCGTTGCTGGTATTTTTTCTAAAGTAATGTATTTTTAAGGAAACTATTATTTCGTTTAGTTGTACCAACGTGAATTATGTTAATAATAGCATTAAACTGAACGTTTTAAAAATATGATTTTTTTTTATATATAAGGATCGATTTTTTCCATCCCATCATCAAAGGTGTCACCAGTACTATCGTCTTCGTTTTCGGGAGCTGTCTCTTAACACTTTGTATATCATTTAAATAGAAATATAACATAGATATGATAATTATACTGTCGTTACCATATAATAGTTTAAAATAGAGTTGCTCGCAATAATCATTTGTCATTTTAGTATTTCGCAGTAGCTCTCACAAAGGTTCGATTATAATGCAAATTTGCAAGTTCCTCTAGTTATTCAATCCTTAGCCTACCGCAGGCAGGTATATTGCTGTTTTGCAATCAAGTGCCTCTTAATTATTTTAACTCAAATCTATCCGTGACCTGTTGTAGTACATCTTGGCCGTTTAAGGGCCGCCACACACGAACAATCCGTTTCCATGCATGGCCATTCCATACCTCGGACATCTCAACTTGACACACCAATCCAATGCAGTCTCGTGACCACCGCCCATGCAATTCGGTGGGAATTATACACCGAATTTATACATTTAGTTCCTCTCATAAACGATTCCACGGTTATTTACATAGAAGATATTATAGTGCACAGGCCTTTGTGCTAACACAAGTGCATTCTCTATTCCTTCATTCTCATAGTGGGATATGACGGCAATCTGACACGACCGGGAGAGAGATCAGGCGCAGGACCGACGGCTTAATGTGCTTACCGAGCAACACGGCCAGCTCCAAAATCTCTGCCGAATTCTTAACAGAAAACTCAATTTCTATCAGCCAGACCCCCGATATATGGAATAGAAAATAGCTTGGAAGAAGCAGATGCAATCCTTGTAAAAAAATTATAATACGACAAGATCTTAAATAAATCACCGGGCGCAAGTAAAATCCAGAGAAAAACCCTCGTTCGTATACAGACGGGATGTCCAAGGTCCGAGTACCAGGTCGGACGAATTAAAAAAACCGATACTGAGTTTACTGCTAAGAAATTATCAGTATTTCCCCGAAGTCGGGAAATCGATAGTGTCCTTCATTCTGTGCACTCTATCGATTTCTTCATCAAGCCGTCGTTTCTGCTCCTGATCTCTCCCCCTTCGTATTGTATTGCCTTCGCATCGGACTATGAGAGAGAGAAGTAATATAGAGTGCACTAATGTTAACTCTACACTTGTGTACATTTGTGGACACTTGTGTACTATGTCTGCCAATCCACAGTGGAGCAGAGTGTTGTGGATGTCTGTACTCTAAAAAACCCTTTCTCCTATGAGAGAAAAGGCCTGTAACCAGCAGTGGGACGTTAATGGCCTTACCTTATTTTACTTTACATAAACTGTTCATAACATAACAGATGGGTGGGGGGGGATTATGTTAAAAGGGGATATATTCTAGCTAAAAAGGAAAAAATAAAGTTCGTGTGAAATTATGAAACCACGATTAAAGTGAAACTTTGATGCAAGCCATGGACGCTGCCATATTCGTCTTGGTTACTCATGCGACAGGAGATAGATGGACGAAAATATTTGAGGTGATGAAACGAATGTACCACTTCACAACTTAATATGATGTGTGGTATTTATTTGGTGCAATTAAAAAACAATTAGTCATGTAGATATACGTTGTTATATTTAAAACTGTGATTGTAGGTTCTGTTAGGTTTAACTAAGAGGACGACATTGGCTTGCGAACTGTTAGTGTGTGGGTCCCCTTAGTCACATTTGCAGTAAATATTCAGGGCGCGCCCATATCTCATTGTCGACGCTCCTAGCTTCTAAGTGCAATCGGCGATACATCTTTATAGTAATTCACACTTTATATGGGTGTGGATGTTTTGGCTATAAAAGTACACAAACTTTATTGTTGCGTGTCGTTAACCAAGGTGTTTTATGAAACGAGTATGACCTAATTCATCTCCCACAAGTTAATAATTAAAATGTCTGCTTGTAATGAAAGACAATCCTAAAGTTTTATTTACGTTCTCTAAATTTTATATAAGAAATTAAGACTTATTAAAAGATTAATGAGGATAGAAAAAAGATTATGAAGTCGTCCCTTAACATAATAATCGTTCGTTCATGGAAGTTATATCAGAAAATTGAATTTGAGAGCTGTAAAAACATACTCAAATAAAAAGTTTTCGATTTGCTATGAAGTGAATGTTTATACGATGTTTGTTATTTTTAAATTATTTAGATTAGTTATATAATTTCACTTATGCTAACAATGACGCCAAACATTACAATGTTTTTTTTTATGTAATAGTCCCTAAAACTATCAATATAATTATCTGTTACGCGTTAAGAACGCAGAGAATGAACTTGATCTTGTAATTTAAATAGATTTGATTGGCTAGAGCTGATGACAATGATGACTCGCTGCATTTATAACGCGAACGAACTGTAGTCATACCAGAGATCACTTTTGATTTCAATAAGACGGGAACCTTTTTTAACATATAAGTAAAAGAGGGTGAGAGAACACTTTTATTGTACATCATAAGAAATATACTAAAGATATAAGGAAATAATAATGTAAAGAGGATAACATTTCATTCGTTTCNAGAAAAAAAGATTATGAAGTCGTCCCTTAATATAATAATCGTTCGTTCATGGAAATTATATGAGTAAATTGAAGTTGAGAGCTGTGAAAACATACTCAAATAAAAAAGTTATTTAGATCACTTATATAATTTCATTAATTCTATTAATGACGTCAAACATTACAATGATTTTTTTTATATAATAGTCCCTAAAACTATCACTAAAATTGTCTGTTACGCGTTAAGAATGCAGAGAATGATTTTGATCTTGTAATTTAAATAGATTTGATTGGCAAGGGGTTGATGACAATGCTGACTCGCTTCATTCATAACGCGAACGAACTGTAGTCATACCATAGATCGCTTTTGATTTCAATAAGACGGGAACCTTTTTTAACATATAAGTAAAAGAGGGTGAGAGAACACTTTTATTGTACATCATAAGAAATATACTAAAGATATAAGGAAATAATAATGTAAAGAGGATAACATTTCATTCGTTTCTCTAAATACAAATTCCCGTAATATTCAAAAATGTATTATATTTATTTATACGTATGTTATGCATTTTTACGTATTTATTATGTGTTATATGCGTATGTCTATTTATTTATAAACACTGCCTACCTTCTCCCTCATTCCTTTGGCGATCTAGATAACGATAAGTCCGCCCATTGTACACCAGAGTTACGTAAGTTAAGTCATTGTATAATTATATTATTTGTGGCGTTCAATAAACCATCTATCTATTTATCTATCTTTAATATTAAAAAAGCAGCTATTAGAATAATCTTTCGAAGGCTAAAAAATCATTTATCTGGTTGAGCATACGCATTTTAATAAGATACCACAATCAGTTTCAAAACGAAATCATTCAGCGATAGAAATGTTTGGACTTGATTCCAGTTGCTCACAATAGCAATATATTACAGATTGTAACATACAAAACTATCTTCAAAAGTGTAACCGTTGAGTTTGTTACCGGTTTTTTCTGCCCGGTTTCAACTTTCTTAACCGGTGGTAGATTTGTTGCCAACGGACAGGCTACTGACTTCAAAAGTGCTTTTTGAGTCAACTTGAATAAAGAATATTTTGATTTTGACAACCCTAATAGATATACGAGCTTAAGTTAGGAATATAACACAGAGGTCAATGTAGTAGATGTTTCAATACTTTTAATTACATACACATTGCCACTTGAAATGCTACGTTTTAAAATTTTGATATTATATCAATCAATCATTATATTATTGAAACTAATCTTTTATAAATAAATTCATATTGAAGATTTCAATTGATAGTACTTTTCATTTAGTTAAAGTAAAGACTCAATGAATACATAATTTATAGAATATTTGCAGGTATTTTTTGTTGCTACTTTTGACTTTAGACATTCTACAACGAGGACTTTTTTTCATATTCGGAATTTGTCAAAAGCGAATTAAAATAATTTCTAAATATTAGAGACCTCAAGTTACAATAGTATATTCAAAACATTATATTAAACGAGGTTCCTATGAAAAATGTTGGCCTTGGTTACTATGCGGAGTAGGGGGTAATAAGGAATGCACTCAGCATTCCTTATTACTCCATACTCCGTGGCCGTTTGTAAAGCGACACGCGATAGATGTCAAAAAATCTGAAGCGATGGAAAAAGAGTTTCACTTTTCTTCCGCTAGAAAACTCACCTTAATAAATCACAGTTCTTGGAAGCAGTCATAAAACATTTTACCATATAGTATAAAAATGAATCGCAAAATGTGTTGGTAAGCACATAACTCAACAACGACTAGTTCAATTTTGACAATTCCTTTTTTTATGTTCGTTGAAGTCCAAGGATGGTTTTTACGGCGAGAAAAGTTCGAATAATTGCAGGAGAATACCCTAAAAACGGCCCTTTTCTGTTTCCCATACAAACGTTTTCTAGCTAAAATGTAGAGTCAATTTGACCTTTATTACTATTCAATAAAGTTCATAATAAATTACAAGTACTCTTGTCTTGTCTAGTAAGTACTGTTGTCTAAGCAATGTAGGTGTGTTTCTAACGTCAAAGAGTCAATTTGCACTTTATTACCGTCGCAGAAAGTTCAAAATCAATTGAATAGTCACAAAATATAAGAGCTATAGAAAATTACTGTTGTAATTTCATTTCGAAAATCATTCGTAAAACTGTAATCTGCCACATTCCAAATCTTTTTGACAGAACGAAGTCTGTCGGGTCTGCTAGTTCTCAATATAACATTAGTTTTACATAATTGTACACATAAAGTCGTGTACACATATAAACATATTTCTGTACTATTAATCTTTTCAAATAAATTTAATACACACTCAGTGTTTATGATTTCAACTTATTATCTTCATCATCATCATCGAATGCCTTCTTCAAAATATAGTTTGGCGATGAGTCAGTGGAAAATTCTTCTATCTTGAGCAATCCTTGTTAATTGTGCGTTGTTATGACTAGTCCACTTTCGTTTATCATCTATCCATTGCCGCTTCGGTCTAACAGGTGCTCTTTTTCCAGACATCCTGCCCTCTAGGATCATCGTCTCTTTGAAGATATCCAAAAGCCATCCTTCTCCGCACGATGGTCGTCATATGCAGGCTAATTTGAGCTAATTTAACGGTATGTTAATCTCTGAAACAGCTGGGCCCTATTTTGACGGAACTTTCACTAGCAGATAGCTTATGTTTTATGAAGTAATTTCTTCTTCTATCTTTTTTAGTGCCTGGACTTGGACTAACTTATAATATCGATATTTCTAAACTAATATTATAAAGGGGAAACATTTGAGTTTTGGATGTATGTATGTTTGTAACGTTTTCACACAAAATTACTGGACCGATTAAAAAAAATTTTTCAGCGTTAGAAACCTGCATTTTCAGCGAGCAACATAAACTAAGTTAATTTCTCAAAAAAATAGGGGTCCCGGATTAAAATGCATTAATGTAAGCCAAGGTGTGAAAAAATTGGTCACAAAAAATCTGTCAACGCGTGCGCTGCGGAAACTATTGATGGTAAAACCAAAAAATGTTCTAAAATATTATAGATGCTATTAATTATCTAGAAAATTCTGACATGCCATATGTACAACTACTGTAGTTATGACACTATATTTTTTATTATTTCTTTGTAAAAGTTAATAAAAGTCGACAATAATGAAACCATATTATCTATACCTCTGAATTAATCGTTATCCTATTAAAAGATATAAAAGATCGTTTCAATACCTGTAAAATACTTTTAAAAATATTAAAATCGGATATTCCATGCAAAAGCTATAAAGAATTTAAAAATGTAAATCTAAAGAAAATTGTAGCGACCCTTACAACTGGGCCTGCGACTGTTGAGTTAGCTCATATTCCAAGGATACCAATGATACCCACTGATAAATCCTTTTTTTATATATAGATATAGCAGACAAACGAGCTAGCGGGTCACCTGGTGTTAAGTAATTACCGCCTCCCATGGACACCTGCAGCACCAGAGGAGCTGTCGATGCGTTGCCGACTTAATAGGAAGGAGTTTAATCGCCTCTTGAATGTCTCCATATCGTAGCCTTGAGGGAAAGCCGTTGCTGGAAGTTCGTTCCACGTATGGCATGTGCGCGGAAAGAATGATCGCCGGAAACGAACTGTGCCTGAACGCCACGCATCCAAGTTGTGCGGATGGAATTTGTTATTCTTTTGAATTGAGTGATCGTAGAACCGAGACGGTGGTACCAATTTAAATAGCTCCTCAGAACATTCCCTGTGATAAAAGCGGTAGAACACACATAGAGAACTAACATTTCTACGGTGCTCCAGCGCTTCCAACTTAAATGTTAATTGAGGATCGACGACAATTCGAGTTGCCCATCTTTGTATGCGATCTAAGGAATGGAGTTGAGTTTGGGGTCCTCCAGCTCACAGATGAGAGCAGAGAGAACCTTGTACAAGAGCAACCTGTGCTCGGGCACAAAGTAGCGCTTAGCTCTATTGAGCAGCCCGAGTTTTTTGGAAACCAATTTGGATTTGCTTTCCAAGTGACCACGGAATTGGGCTTCATTCGAAATGTCGACGCCAAGGATCCCAATACTTTTAGAAGTGGTGAGGGAAACGTTCTGAAAGCGTGGTGCGAGGTTAAATGGATTTTTTTTAGCTGTAAAAACACACACATGTTTTTATTTTTATGAAGCTCAAAATTACTGGAGCGATTTATAAAAAAATATATTTGATTACCTACAAATTAAGAATTATTCAAAAGCTGTATTTTTAAATTGGCTAATGTCTGACATTCTACGTGAATGATGTTACGAATTTTAAAATGTATTACTTAGATATATATTCGTTGTAAAGTAAAACCTGTAGATTGATTAGATTAGGAAAATTAGTGTGTATCAAGAGAAATAAAATTTTATAGCGGTTAGAGTAATACGAGGGTACCGTACCATCTCTTGGACGGCGGCGACACTATTGGGAGCTCCGGGCAGGAGTCCTTGCATTCGCCTATCAGTGCAAGGTAGTTATAAGGGCTTCCAGAGGCGCTGACTCATACAACGACCAGTTCTGGAGGATCAGGGCTCTCGCCGACAGAGCTCTGATCGAAAGATGGAGGGAAGCTCTTGGATCCCCAACTGCGGGCAAAGTCACAGTGGAGGCGATCCTTCCATATCTGGACAATTGGCTCACTGAGGCTGGGATCTCTTTCCTACCGTCTGGTGCAGGTGCTGACCGGCTATGGTTGCTATGGTGGCTATGGTTCGGCAAGTATTTGCACCAGGTCGTTGGCCGCGAGAAAATGCCCGCCTGTCATGCGTGTGGTGCTCCTGTGGACACGGCGCACCACACCCTGGCGGAATGTCCAGCGTGGGCACCCCAGCGGCATACCTTATTGTCGCTGGTTGGAGGAGACATTTCATTGGATAGCATAATAGGGGTAATGCTCTCCAGTGAAGTTGGGTGGAGGACGGTTGCCCTCTTTTGCGAGACCGTCATCTCGCTGAAGGAGACTAAGGGAGCAAGAGGCTGAAGCTCTACCTAGCCGTCGGAGAAGACTTGGTGGCAGAAGTCGCACTTATGCGCTTCATGTTTCTCCCTATTGAGTGATAGGTACTCGTGGTCGGTGTCATCCGGGTCACTAGAGCGGAATGCAGCTAGGGAACCTCTAGTGATCTCACTCATGGATGAGGAGGGATCCGCTGGGTTTTAGTGGGTATTCTGTAATCTGTGAGTCCCACACTCCCGATTAGAAAATCTTTCATCGGGGTGCGTAAAGGCATTTCCCAGCGCAAAAAAAAAA